>PVJD01003955.1:0-149402 GCA_004026545.1 Mormoops blainvillei | reverse complement strand
AATTAAAAACATTTATATAAGTATGGAATTGGTACTACCCATTTATAATGTGCATTCTTATTTCCCCTAAAAATTTTGGGCAAAAAAGTGTGCATTATACACAGCAAAATATGGCATATGTGTATGCACACAAACATTAACTTATTAGTCATATCGTTAGATGATTAGGAAACATTTTAAAACTACGTCTCAATTCTTTTTTTAAATTAAATTTTACTGGGGTGACATTGGTTAATACAGTGATACGAGGTCTGTCTGGAAAAAGTGCAGCCATTGTCAGTGTAATGAGAATGGTTCGTGCAACAGCCATGTGTACTGGCAGCCAAGGAGAGTGGACTGGAATGTGCATGAACGAACAATGACAACTTTACTGTAGTAGTCAGTGGAGGTGGTGGATGCTGTTGAGTGAGCATGTGTACTGTGTGGTTGTTGCATTCAAAATGACTGAGCGAGTAAGAGCAATGAGTCTGCATCAAATTTTGCGTTAAGCTTGAAAATTCCTCTGGGGAAACTATTCAGATGATTCAGAAGGCTGCAGCTATGGGCAGCTGGTGATTGGCAGCTTCATCATGACAATGTGCCTGCTCATGTGCAGAGTTTTGTGGTGAGTTTTTGTGCAGAGTTTTTTGGCGAAACATCAAATCACCCAGCTGACTCAGCACCCCCTACAGCCCAGATTTGGAGCCCTTTAACTTCTGGCTTTCCCAAAACTAAAATTACCTTTGAGAGGGGAGAGATTTCAGACTGTTGATGAGATTCCAGGAAAATATGATGGGGCAGCTGATGGCGATTGGGAGGACTGTGAGGTCTCAAGGCGCCTACTTCGAAAGGGACTGAGTAGATGTCATTCTCTTATGTACAATGTTTCTTGCATTTTTTTCAATAAATGTGTCTAATTTTTATGTGATATGGCTGGATACCTTCTGGACAGACCTCGTATGAGTTACATTTCAATTCTTGATTCTAACGTAGTATATGACAATAGTACAGTATATAACAAAAGCTGAAATGCTCAAATGCTATCTTATATTCAGAAAGACGTTCTAGACAACTAGAATGAAGAGGTTAAGAGATGGTTATGAGGTTTCTGTGATAGGTGAGTTTCTTTAAATCACAGAGAAATGAGCTATGTATTCATGTTTTCTCTGTTTAAACACACAGTGGGTACTCGTTGTCCTGTAGGATTTCAGTGACCCAGTTACGGCAGTTAGGCGTCCATGAGACCTACCTGCTACTTGGCCCTATCTTTGTACTCAGTGTACATTAGTGTTAGGTTATTCTTGTTTTTGGAATTTATATTAGACTGATCAGTTCCCTAGGTATTATTTCTCATAAGATAATTATGAGATTGAGGAATAACAAAAACATTTAACAATGATAATAATAATTGCAACCCTTATAACTATTGCTTATTCTGTGCCAGGTACTGATTGACATTATTTATTAGTCCTCAGAACAATCCTATGGGTAGTATTATCCTTACTTTAAGACAAAGACATGAGGCAGAGTGAGCAGATATGATGTGTCCAAAGTCATACAGCCAGCAAATGACTAATAGAAACTTTTCCTCATTGCTTGACTAGCCATGAAACACATTAACTAGCCTTGGGTTGCCTTCTGGAGTAGGTTGTCTATCATTGCAGTGGTATCTGAGAAGGAACGTTCTTTATCTGCAACAGATTGAACTTCCCTAAGTAGTTTATTTCTATGGAGGAGAAAGAGAGGCATGGATCAAAGAGAACTTAAAATTCTACGCGACAAAATAAATCAGGACACTTGTAACACCTGTATCATAGTGTCATTTGGGGAGTTAGGACTCAGAATGATTGATGGCACCTTCATCCTTTGTAGATCAGCTCTTATCCCTGACAATCCAGTATCTCCCTCATCCCATATCCAATTTGCTAGGAAAGCATGACTCTCTACCTTCAAAATATATCTAGAATCCGATCACTTCTTTTTTTTTCTTCTTTTTATCCTTACCCCAGGACATTTTCTCATTGCTCTTAGAGAGAGAAACATAGGTTGGATGTCTTCCATACTTGCCCAGAACTGGGATTCTATGTGCCAGGACCAGGGATTGAACCTACAATCCAGGTATGTGCCCTGACTGGGGATATGAACCCACAACCTTTTGGTGTATGGGATGATGCTCCAACCAACTGAGCCACATCGGCCAGGGCCCACATTTGATCACTTTCGCATACCTTTCCTGCCACTCTTCTGCTAAGTAGCCTAACTGGTCTCCCTGCTTCCACCCTTGCCCACTACAGTCTGTTCTCAATACAGTGGCTGCGGTGAGATCTTTTTAAAACTTAACACATCACCTCCTGGCTCAAAAACTGTGTTGACTCCTTATTTCACTTGGAGAAAAAGCTTTATAATGGACTTTTACAGTGGAGGCCTTACACTGGGCACTAAGGCCCTTTGTAATCTGCCCGTCTTACTCCCTCACTAGCTCATTCCAGCCACATTGCCCTTGTTCAGTGCTTCAGTGCTGTTCCTTGGACACACCAGGCATACTTTTGCCCCAGGGCCTTTGCTCTGTTCCTCTGCCTGGTGTGCTCTTTGTGTCTTCTCTTGGCTAACATCCTACTGTCTTCAGTCTTTGTTCAAGTCTCTCCTTTTCAATGAGGCCTTCCTGCCACCCTCTCAGCAATTCTAGAGTACGTTCTTTGTCCTAATGTTTCTTTATTCCATGTCACCTATAACATGCTATACAAGTATACACATATGTAATAGTAACTTTCTGCTCATGGAAATTTCATGGAGAACTTTTTTGTTTTCTTCATTGCTGTAACCTGTGTTCCTAGCATAGTGCCTGATGTCTCAGTGACACTCTATAAATATTTGATGAATGAATGAGTGAAGCCAGCTTCGTAAGAACATCAGAGGCAGAGCATCGTCATGTGTATTGATCGGGAGAGAGGAAGCAGGTGGGAGTAGAGAATGATTATGACTTGTGATAATGAAAGTAGAGCGATGTGAAACTTTTTGGTTCTGTTTGCATTTTGTCCTGAGAGGTAGCAGATAGGGTGAACTCCTGAAAATGAAACTTAAGAAAGATTTTAAAGTATAATTAAAAAAAACAAATAAAACCACCCAAATTGGAAGGGATCTGTGGTTAATGGAATTCTGTTTGGCAATGTGCTATTTAGCCTTTTTTCCTTGTCTCTTCAGATGAATGGCTTTAGCTGTGCATTACAGTCCTAGGGATCAAAATGAGGCTAAAATACTTAATAAATCAAAAAGTACTAGGTGAACATATGCATTTATGAACATAGCTACTCATGTTGATTTTCTTGTGTTAAACGTGAAATGTGTTTATGCATCAAGTGCTGTTTGAACTTCCTATATCCAGAGATGCTCGAAGCCTAAGGGACTCATCCTAGGTACAGGAAGGATAACCAGAAAAGGTGTACTGTTAAAAGGGGCTGGGGGAGACATAGGTACAATTTAAAATCAAAGTACCTATTGCAGGGTTAATCTGAATTACTACTCTGGTTTTTTTGAGTGTCTGCAGACTTTCAGCTGCATCTCTTTAGCCTTCTTTTTCTTGAACGTCAGTCCCACTTTAATTTTTCTAGTGGTGGGCAAAAACATACCTACTGACTTTCATTTCAGACTGAGATTTGTTAGCACACTGCAGGCAGAATTGTGAAGACACCGATTGAGCGTGGGCTGACTGCATGTTACCAGTGTAGGGGGACAGTGTACAGGTGTGCTGAGAGTTCTTCAAAGCACACTGATAGCTCTGTGACCTCCACTCTACTGACTAATCCTATATTCCCCTCTAATTTGGAATCATACCTTTATTTTACGGATAAGGAAACTAAGTCTTGGAGAGGTACAATCTCTTGCCCAGGTCATGCAGAACGGGGACAAGGGTAGTAAAACTTGCTGCGTGTTAACTTTGGGCTGAAAACTCTGCTAATTACTGACATGTATTTTAAATTTTTGACATTATTCTCCCCGTATTATAGGAGAAGAAATTGATCCTTAACTTAAGGGGTAAGAAATTTGCTCAAGTTTCCACAGCTAATTAGTGGCAAAGTTGGGGTTGAATCTCCTATCATGTGGTAGGGTGCCACACCTCAGTTGCCTTGTGACATCTAATTAGGAAGTGACCTGCGTTTAGCACCTGACCTTCCTGGTGTCTGACCCATGCCTGCTTTGTTTTAAGAGATCCAGTCATTGCTTGTATGCTTCTAGTTAGTAGTACCTAATGATTAGGACTTTTATGTTTCTCCCTGCTTCTTGAGAAGAGTGAAGTTTAAATAATTTTGTGGAATGGTCAGTTTTTCTCACCCTTTCTACAAAGCTAATTGTCTGTATCATTTTAAGGAGATGAATTGCTTTCACATGTCTGGCTAGATGAAACTAACACAAGGATCAAATCCATTGCTATCCAGGAGAGAACAGAACCAAAAGGAAGAAAGTAAGGAGATGCCTGACATGTGAGTAGCTTTAAAACTCTCTTTGTATCACACAGGGCCAGAGATTTCAGCTGCCTGTGTGTCATGCTGGGCTGGCTTTAAGGAAGCAGTGTTTGGTATCTTTCACAAAAGAACTATTGACAATATCATACTTGCCACACTTCAAAGTCTAAATTCTTTCATGATTCAACATTTAGGCAGCCAGGGTAAGTTCATGGCACTAACAGTTGGTGTCAGTTCCTCTCACACTTTCAGAATCCTTTTCAGCTTATAGCTGAAGGTGGCGGAAAGTTCCATTTTTCCTGCATCATTTTGCATCATTTTGAAGTGTTGAGTAGTTGGTGGGTGTCTTGGTCAGGAGACCATTTCCTCTCTGTGCTTTGTTCTACCTTTTCTGAAGAATGAGAGAGGAGCTCAAGGAGGGGAAATGGAGGGAGAGATCTTCCTAGGGGGTTTACACAGTGTGCCTCTAGCTCTACAAAGTTAGTGTAAGGCAAAGAATGGGATCCTGTAATCAGGAGATTTGCATTCCAGATGTGGTTCCACCTTTATTGTCGGACCTCTGTCCCCCTGAGCCTCACTGTCCTCTCTGCTTGAAAAACAGTGCTTAAAAATACTGCCTTGCCTTATGGCCTGAGGTACCTAAAATGAGGATTGAATGAGACTGAAGTGCTGAATAAACCAAAAAGTACCAGATGAATATATGCTGATATGAACATAGCATTCATGCAAATTTCCTTGTATTAAATATGAAGTGTGTTCCAAAATCTAAAACAAACTGTGTTTCAACTGTCCTTAGCAGCCAGCAGCTGGAGGGGCTCACCTTAACAACAATGTCAAGTATTCAAGGTAGTACCAGAGGATAACTAGAATTCTATGGCTGGGAGGAGTGGGTTTTACAGAGCTGTATGGCCTTTGAATGGGGAGCTTGCTGGCAGTAGAATTTGAAATAGAAATACTGCTCCCCTTTCTAACATACTGCTCCTCTTCTTTTGTTTTTTTAATTTTCCAATTACAGTTGACATACATTATTTATTAGTTCCAGGTATATAACCCAGTGATTAGACATTATATAACTTACTCAGTGATCATCCCAATAAATCTAGTACCCATCCGAAACCATACATAGTTATTAGAATATTATTGACTATATTCTCCATGCTGTCCTTTACATCCCCATGACTATTCTGTAACAACCAATGTGTACTTCTTAACACCTTCACCTTTTTCACCCATTCCCCCAAGGCCCATCCCATCTGGCAACTGTCAAAATGTTTTATATTTACGAGTCTGTTTCTGTTCTTATTCATTTATTTTGTTATTTAGATTCAACTGTTGGTAGATATATATTTATTGCCATTTTATTGTTCATATTTTTTATCTTTTATTTTTTCCCCTTCTTAAACAAGACCTGTTAACATTTCATTTGGTGGTGATGAACTCCTTTAGCTTTCTTTTTTCTGGGAAGCTATTTATATGTCCTTTAATTCTAAGTGATAACTTCGTTGGGTAGGGTAATCTTAGTTGTAGGTCCTTGCTTCTCATCACTTCGAATATTTCTTGCCAACCCCTTCTGGTCTGCAAAGTTTCTTTTGAGAAATCAACTGACAGTCTAATGGACGATCCCTTGTAGGTAACCAGCTTAACTAACTGCTTTTCTCTTGCTGCTTTTAAGATTCTTTATCCTTAACCTTTGATATTTTAATTATTACGTGTCTTGGTATGGACCTCTTCAGGTTCATCTTGTTTGGGACTCCCTGTGCTTCCTGGACTTGTGTGTTTATTATCTTCACCAAGTTAGGGAAGTTTCTTTCATTTTTTCAAATAGGTTTTCAATTTCTTGCTCTCTTTGTCCTCCTTCTGCACCCCTATGATGCTAATGTTGTGATGCTGGAAGTTGTCCCAGAGGCTCCTCACACTCTCCTCAATTTTTTGGATTTTTTTTTTCCCAGTTAGCACATCCTTTATTTCTGACTGGTCTTTCTTTATGCTGTTGAGGTTCTCATTGAGTTCATTGAGCATCCTTACAACCAGTGTTTTGAACTCTGCATCTAGTAGATTGCTTGTCTCCATTTTATTTCGTTCTTTTCCTGCAGTTTTGTTCTGTTCTTCCATTTGGGCCATGTTTCTTTGTCTCCTCATTTTGGCACCCTCTCTGTGTTTGTTTCTACATATTAGGCAAAGCTTCTGCATCTCCCAGTGGCCTAAGGTAGTGAATGTTCTGTAGGGTCCAGTGGCACAGGCCTCTCTGATCATCCAAGCTGGGCACTCCTGGTGTGTCCCATCCCCCTGTCCTTGTGTGGGCTGTGTACACCCTCCTCTTGTAGTTGAGTCTTGATTGCTGTTGGCACGTCAGTGGGAGGGATTTATGCCCAGGCTATTTGTCTGCATGGACTGGCTGTGGAGGATCACTGTGCAGGGGCCCTCCGGACAGAGCAGGACTTACTTTGCTAGGGCCCTGGTGCTCAGTGGAGCTGTACCAGCACCTAGACCTTCAACTGGCTCCTAACCCTGAGAGAAATACAGCTGGACTACTCTAAAGATAATTGTTAATAACTATGATTACACCTTTGCCCATTCGCTTTGTGAGCCTTGTAGGAATTTTAGTTAGACAGTGAAATGCAAGTCACTTCTATTTTGAACTATGGTTATAGACCTCTGACTCTGAGGAAGAATAGGAAATACTCTGCATGGGAGTTCATATGTGTAAACTAAAATTAATTTTAGACTGTAATAAAGAATTAGAAGCATTTATAAGCTGCCGCCTTGGAGACACTGATTCAGATAGCGCTTATACTGTGTTTCACCAAGACAAAGAGGAGGCTGCTTTTCATAGAGATAGTTTTGCCCAGGTTATCAATTAGGTCCATATTATGTAAATGAGGTATCCAAATTGTGCAGTTCTGATTGGATGGGGCAAGTCTCAGTCCCTTGGTAGAAAGAGGAAACCAGGGCTTCCCTGCAGTGGTTAACTCAGATGGAATAAACAAGTGGGGCATAGTGTGGGGAGAGAGTTCAGTTTGAGGTTCTTCGTAGTGTACAGAGTCCGCGAGAAGCCCTTGTCAGCAAATGATCGCTAGGCTCATATTAGTCATAAAATTTGGGCCTTTCATTGACCATGGGGAATGCATCTTAACAGATAACTTCCTTCTTGGGGTTCACATCGAATGAATCTTCTCAGGGTCCATGAATATAACACAGCTGTATGTTGCAAAACTGTGAATGTCGAGTTAAAAATACTTTATAAGTAAGTTCTTTCCTATGGGTGGATGCTTCTGTTCTTGTTTGGCAAAAAGGGAAAAAGAAGTTATTAAAGATGTTTTGATTATATGGGTAAACACCTGCCTCACTTTGCAAATTAGGTATTAATTTGAGTATTAATTAATTGAGAGGAGGCCTTTCCTTTGCCTCTCAAGAAAAGACTTCACTCCCCAAATTTAGGATTCTGTCCATTAATGAACGCATGTCTCTTTCAGGGTATTAGTTTATTACAGCTATTCCATTAAATGTAATAATAATTTATTTATTTATTTTTGATGTGGATCTAGACTTTGTATGGTTACTTGCAAGTCCAGATTTGAGGTTTCCTTGTGTACCTGCTAAAGTGTAGGATGAGAAACAAAGTCGTGATGCTATGTTTAATTCAGTTTCAAAAATTTCAAATTTACAAGAATTACATTCATTTATAGTGAGTATTACTTTTGTTAGTTTATGTGGCTAACCTCATTTTTCCACAGCCTTTTTTTCCTCAAGCTGTGTGTAAGCGATGGGCTGTAATGGGTAGTTTTTGTTACTCCTCTGCCTGAAAAAGCATTGGTAGATGGGGTTGATGTAGCGTTAGAGATTGCCCTCTGTCTTCTGAAAGCTAAAGTTAAAGTTACTGAAGAGATCTAAGTTGTTTATTCACTTCGATTTTAGCATATATCTGGCTCTCTTCTATAAAATAAACCTGTTTGATTTTCCCATTTCTTGTTGTTTTGTGGGAAATCTGGAGTAAGCTTAGTAAAACCGGTAGTCAAAAGTGTGATTTTAAGCATTAACCACACAGGGATAAATTTAAGGGGTAGGGCACATGTTCTTGCTTTACATACCATTTGCTTCTGTGGGAGAGAGTTGTTTCAGGTTGGCCACATGTCTCTAAGTACTGTACATGCTCTGCAAACACACTTGGCTGTTTGCAGAGTTCTCTTTTACATCAGCAGGAGTATTGTGTGATAGCCCATGTTGGCAGCCTCTGGAAGGGGAGGTTGTGAACCTTGGAAGCTGTGTCAGTGTTGCTGGGTAAGATGAGTCAGGGAAGCCTCGGATGCAGGATGGCACATATTGTCAAAGCCAGGCAAGGCCTCAGGAGGTGAAAAATGGGCATTCAGAAGTGGATGGGCTGCCGTTACCTTTGGTGAAGTTTGGGTGTCTCTGCATCCTTGATAGTGATTTGGGCTGGACACCAAGTATGGCAATGATTTTCAGAGCTGATGGGGTGGTCTGCTGGGAGAGGCTCCGTGGACTTCTGATGTGACACCAGAGACTAGCTAACTGGATGCAAATTTTCTCCTCATGGAGCATTTGTTGAAGCAGAATTTGGGTTTTTTGAAAATGAAATTTATTCTCATGGTCAGGGTATTTGTACAAGGAAAAAGTGAAGGGGATTGTGGGAAGGAGTTTTGCCTAAAATAAAAATCAGAGAGAAGAGACTGTATAGATGAGTGAGCTTGGACGACAGCCTGCTATATGACAGTAAGCTACCTTTGCTTAGGCATGGCTCTGTGCAGCCTCATCCTTGCCACCCAGTTTACTGTGACCTCAGACTAGATCTGAGTGTTCCTTCACTTTGGACATGGAAGATTGATAGTCAAGGCATTGAATGAGTGCTTTCCCTCCTGCCATCTATGTCTGGCTTTAATTTACATGGTTTGAAACATGGTGTTAAAACTGTAATGATGCCTACTAGAGAAGGACAGTCTATAAGTTAACTATGCACTTTAATTTTCTATTCCCCAAACTTATTTTCATGAATGGGTTTTTGTCTTCATTAGCCATGTTTGCATGTGACCGTATGTTTACTGAGCCTGGCTTCTTGGTATGAATTTTAGGCACACTTTCAATAAGACAGGAGTCCTTAATGAAGTTATAGCAGGGTTTTGCAACATCAGCAGTACTGACATTTTGGGCTGGACAATTCTTTGTTGGTGGTAGTGAGGGCTGCCCTGTCTATTGTAGGTTGTTTAGATGCAAGTAGCATCTCCCCACCCCAGTCATGACAGTCAAAAAATGTCTCCAGATGTTGCCAAATATAATTTTCTCAGGGGGGCAACTCTCTGTATCTCTTCAGAACCATTTAGCTCTAGGATTCAAGGAAAACTTAGGGTAATTTCCCAGTGGTTCTGTTATCTTTGTCACTTTCACACATTCAAGACCTCAGGGTTGGACATCACAGACTCCAGGATCCTCAGCTCCGGTGGTCACCCACCATTAGCTTCAAACTTGGTGTAAGTGATGTCCTGCCCATCCTGCAATAGTTTTGCATGGGGTTGCCATGGTCATTTGTACTCATTAGAATTAGTATCCTGTTCTCCTAGTGGTACTGACAGAAAAGACACTACCTGCAATTCAGACAGTGGATGGTGGTATAGTTTCTATTAGCACTAGGAAGTTATGTGATTTCTTTACTCACCTTCAGTAATTGCCTAATTTTCTTCCCTTACACCTTCTTCTTCGTTTTTCTCTCTCTTTTTCCTTTTTGGTATAATATACTGAAAGGTGTGGTAAATTTTTCTCTTTTTAACCAGCAGTTTTTTTATTTTTTACTTCAGTTTTAAAATTGGCTATTTCTTTGTGCAGGTTTTCTTATTTTATTAGTACTCACTTTCCTTTTTAGAGTTTGTTGTGATAAGTATAAAAATGGAATGCTTGATACAGTTTATAAAGCTCTGATATATGTTTTCTGAATATAGCTTTGGCTTGGTTTGAGTGCTCAGCAATTTTGTATTTTGGTGGACTTTTTGAAGTCTCTCATCAACTTCATCTTGAAGACCTGGCCTCCTGAGGCAGGCAGTGAACAGAATGGATACTTGACTTAGGGGTCTAGTGTTCAAGCACTTCCTTATTTTATTTTATTTTTTTATTTATTGATTTTAGAGAGTGAGGAGGGGAAAAGAGAGAGAGGGAGGAAGGGAGAGTGAGAGGGAGGGAAGGGTAGAGAGAAAAGAGAAGGGGAGGAGAGAGAGAGAAGAATGCGGGAGGAGAGGGGGGAAGGGTGGGGTGCAGAGAGAGAGGGAAAGAAAAAGAGAAACATCGATTTGTGGCTGCACTCATTTATTGGTTGATTCATGCATATGCCTTGCCTGGGGGTCGAACCCACAACCTTGGTACAGTGGGACCACACTCCAGCCAAATGTGCTCTCTGGCTAGCCTTAGTAGAAACCTTTAGGAGGGAAAGAAACTCTGTGTGTTGTATCTGCGTTGCATTGTTACACTTTTTAAGGAAAAAATATTTAGGGATGAATGCATTTAAATTATTTGATTTCAGGAATCAGTTTCTTTACCTGAGCACACTGCTGCCGGAATAAGGAACTGGTAGTGTGGGTTTCTGGAAATAGCAATTTAGAAATTCAGTTCTTGATTTATAACTTGCCTAGGTAAGAAAGCTCCAAAAAATGTACTGTTTCATTCCTGACAATTAACCATTGCCCCTAAGAATATTTGAGCCACAGATGTCAGTCCCTTAGATGTAAACAGATTTATGAAGGTAAAAGTGGAAATTATTCTTGAAGTTGAAGATGTTTTTAAAGCCAGAGGTTTGAAAGTGTATTGTCAACTCCTACTCTACCCATGTCTAACATGCTTGTTAGGAAACGTTATTATTGGGTTGGTCAAAATGTTTCTTTGTTTTTTCCTGTAAGATGACTCCAGTAGCACTTTGTTTTCTTTAACATTATTTGAAACAATTTTATTAGATTGTATTATGACAGCTGTCATATCAGTGTGTATTTAAAAGAAAACATCAAAATTGGTAAATTTTTGTGTAGTCATTTTATTATTGAAGATGAAAGGAAATGTACATTTTTGGTATATTACACTTTATTATTCGAAGAAATGTAAAAGCGCAAGTGAAATGCCAAAAAAGATTTGTGCAGTTATGGAGAAGGTGCTATGACTGATCGAAAGTGGAAAAAGTGGTTTGCAAAGTTTCATGCTAGAGATTTTTCGCTGGATGATTTTCCTTAGTTGGGTAGACCAGTTAAAGTTGATAGTGATCAAATTGAAACATTAATTTAGAACAATCGTTGTTATACCACACAGGAGATAGCTGACATACTCAAAATATCCAAATCAATAAAGTTATTGGTTAAAATGAAAAATATGTCTTTTATTTTATGGAAAAAACCTTATGGACTTTTTGGCCAGCCTAACATGAAAGTACAACTATTCATTCATTAGAGAGGTCGTTTTCAATACTGAAGGTGTAGAGCACAGAGGGAGATTGGGCTGCCTGCACTATTACTCCAGAATTAAAAAGGGCCCTGGTAGAAAGATGGGAAGACCAAGGGGTCATTGGTACTACTATTCCTGGGGCTCTCTGTGGAATTATGAGAACGTGTCTCTCCTTTTTTTTTTTTAAGTGATTTTTATTTTCTAATTATAGTTCACTTTTAATATTATTTTGTATTGGTTTCAGATGTATAGCGGTTTAGACATCATGTACTTTACAAGGTGGTCCCTCCAATAATTCCAGTACCTACCTGGCACCATATATTTTTATCACAATATCGACTATATTCCCTATACTGTACTTTACATTCCAGTGACTATTTTGTAAGTATCAATCTGTACTTCTTAATCCCTTCACCTCTTTTACCTAGTCCTTCAATTCCCCTCCCTTCTGGCCACCACTGATCTGTTCTGTGTCTAGAGCCTCTCCTTGTTCGGCACATCTGGAAGTGACATGGAAGATAACTGTTCAGATCCATGCAGACCTTGCAGAAGCAGCCAGACCTTGGTTACTTTCTCTTTATTTTTTTTTGTATCCTGGGGTCCTCTGAAGTGACCTTAAGTATTGTTTTTAGAATGAATCTAAAGTTTTATCAAGCCTAGTATATACCTATTTCCATGAAGTAAGAGGTCTCTCATAAAAGGTCTAACCTTACCCCAGTCAGATGTATTCTTTAGTTCTTTCAGATGCTTTTGAAATGCACTCAACCCAGAACGTCTGTTTACACAAAATACAGTAAAATACACTCTTTACTACTTATATAGGGGGTGCTTAGCAGTTTGTGGGAACCAGGAATGCAATTCTGAAACAAAAATTATGATTACAGAATGTTTTAAGTCTTTTCATTTTAGGCGTTATAAAACCATTGGAATAAGATGAACAAAAGTGCTTAGTGCTAGATGCTCTTACAGAACCCCTTTTAGTGAATAAGTAGCTAATTAATTTGGTATTATTTATAAAGGGGTATTTTATAATAAACTTGAAATCATACTCTCAATAAAGACCAGTGTTCCTTTTGGATGTTTTCAGCCCAACAAATGAGCGAGCCATTTCTCATCATGCAGTTTGGTGGTTCAATGTAGCCAGCCCGTGGTGAGAGCAACCACTGAGATCTAAGTTAGCCATGTTGTTCTGTTTGCTTCTGTATGTATAAATAAGTATCTAATTTTGAGATATTATTGGTGCTTGGAATGTGATATTTTGGTCTTCATTTCATTTGTTTTATTCCTTTGAAGTCTATCTTGAATACACATCTCTCGTTACCATTTTTATTTGAAAATGACAATGCTGATGTGTGGGATCAGTATGTGGAGTGGCTGTGGCTGAAAAACTGATTACAAAGCTTCTTTCTTTCTTTCTTTCTTTCTTTCTTTCTTTCTTTCTTTCTTTCTTTCTTTCTTTCTTTCTTTCTTTCTTTCTTTCTTTCTTTCATTCTTTCTTTCTTCCTTTCCTTTCCTTTCCTTTCCTTTCCTTTCCTTTCCTTTCCTTTCCTTTCCTTTCCTTTCCTTTCCTTTCCTTTCCTTTCCTTTCCTTTCCTTTCCTTTTCTTTTCTTTTCTTTTCTTTTCTTTTCTTTTCTTTTCTTTTCTTTTCTTTTCTTTTCTTTTCTTTTCTTTCATTTTCCCAGAGTTCAAACATGGTGACAGTTCATTAGTTTGGAATTGTCACCAGATAAAGAGGCCATATAAGCAGAATGCTAATATTGCAAGGAACTAGACAAGTTGAGAAGTTCCTTTTCTTTTAAACTGACATTCCTAGAAAGTGGTAAATTCATTACGTGGAAGTGTTTCTAGAATGTGTTCTTTTCAATCACAGAGAAGTTGGAGAAAAAATGGAATTCATTGGGCAAATGCTGGCTGAGAAGTGTCTGTTCTCCATCATTTTGGGGGAGGAATTAGCAATGCCCATGATGACCAGGCTTATAGCCATGGCTTTGAGGAGGGGGATGTTTTTCCATAAGTGTGGGAATTTGATGCCCCATTATGAGCTTAAGGTTCAGTTCTTTGATAGGTCAACAGACATTGGTAAACCCAGGGCATAAGTTCCAGGCTTCCTGCTGAATGTTGGGAATGTAAAGATCAACATAACTCAGACCTTGCCCATAAGGACCTAATAACCTGGGAAGGGAGAGAGAGAGATACAGAAATAAGTGATTACGTGCTGTATACTGTATACTCAGGTAGAGGGGAGGTCAGAAGGATTGCCTCCGCCCTGGGTGGTAGTGGGGCTATGGTCAGGGATGGCTCTGCAAAGCCAGCTTGATGGCAAGGGCAAGAGGAGTGGGAGTGGGGATGACACCAGAAAGGGTGCTGCTGGTAGAGGGAAACTGCTTCTGAAAGGTCCTGGGTGGATAGGCACATAGGTTCATTTTGAAGTCAGAATGTAACATTGAACTTGTTGGGCGCCTCGTCTCTAAACATCTTAGTTAATTAATGAATTTTATGCCCATTAGGAGGACTGTAAAAGCAATATACTCTTGGTTGAGTATGAGAAAATAGCCTTTGTAGAACCACAGCATATTTATACTCTCAAAGACCATAGATATCTGTACTTTACAGATAAGCAGTTGAGCTGCTATGAGGGGTTTCTCCTCAGCATCACACAGCTACTTCATGGCCATTCTTAATCTGAGAGCAAGTCTCCTGCTGTGGGAGTCAGAGCCTTTTCCTTACTGCACAGTAGTTTTCATAACAAGGTTAAATATGATCAAGAAGAAATTAATCTTAACCCATCTTTATGTTATTTTTTTTAACATGATGTTAATTTGATTGAGAATTATATCTTAGAGAACTGTATCAGTCATCAAACTATGTAACAAACTACCCCAGCATTTAGTGGCTTAAAATCTCAGTTGTGGTTCAGGACTCCTGGCACAGCTTATCCAGGAGCCTTGGGCTCAAGATCTGTCAGGAGATTGCTGTGGAGCTGTCAACTGGGGCTTGTGGTCCTCTCAAGGCTCAAGCAGGAGAGAATCTCTTCCAGGTGCACTACGTGGCTGTTGCCAGCATCAGGTGCTAGCTGGTTTTTAGGTGTCGACACTAGGTCCTTGCCATGTTGGCCTCTACGTAGGGCAGCTCTGAGAGAGAGCAAAAGAGCCCCCCAGGATGGCTCTTTTTTTTGTAACCCAAGTTTGGAAGTGACCTAAAATCCAACCAAGTGTGCAGAATGGTATACAAGAGAGTGTACCTGGAGATATTTTGGGGCTATCTTAGAGGCTACGTACCACAAGCATTAATTAAGATTCTTTTGGTTGTATGTAAAAGTCCACTGAAACTCTCTTGAACAAAATGGGTGGGGAGTTGGGTAAGGAAGAGTTATTGGAAGTACATGAGGATGTTTAGTGGAAAGCAAGGACAAGGAGCATAGCCGAATCTCACAGGAATGGGAGTTGAGAGTTGGACAGCTTGTAAGAATGAGGCAGCATCGCTTTCAGTCTTTTACTTTTAAGTTCTTTTGTCTGTTTTAGTTGGTCGTATCTTTTTTATGTCAAAATTTATTTTTCTGTTAATCTTTATTCTCTTTATAAAATAGCTTTGTTTCCTCTCTCTACCCTTTCCGCCTTCCCTTCTTTTCTTTCTTCCTTTTATGTGCCCATGGTTGGAAATGGCCACACTAATGTACTTAATTCTAGGACCACAGAAGGCGGACTAGAATCTTGGTGTTTCAGTTTTCCAAGAGAAAGGATTGAATTCACTCACCCAGACTAATGGGATGGCTCCCCTGTGAAAGGTGTCCAGTCAGCTGTAGCAGGGTGAAGGTCAAAGTTAGGAGTTTGGACATGACTGTAGAAGCCTTAACTCTGTTTGTTGTAGGGGATTGATGAAAGGGATGAGGTATTGGATTGCGGGTAGTGGATGGTTGGGGGAAGCAAATTTCAGAGAAGGGCAATTGGAAATA
Source organism: Mormoops blainvillei (assembly GCA_004026545.1). NCBI lineage: Eukaryota > Metazoa > Chordata > Mammalia > Chiroptera > Mormoopidae > Mormoops > Mormoops blainvillei. The sequence continues at coordinate 133,582 of PVJD01003955.1, read as the reverse complement.
ACTTTTCTCTGATGTGTATTTTTAAGAGCCATACTTCAGTTTTTGTAAGGAATTCCCAAGTATATAGACCTCAGATGAATTAAGTTGGATAAAACTCAAGTTGGGGATAAGTTTGCAAACACTTTTGAAAAGGGGAACCTTAGCAGAAAAGTATGATTATTTATATTAAGAAAATTTTTAAGAAGTCTGAGACTTTTATTAACTTGAAAGCTGAAAAACTTTTATTAAAATGACTGTTTCTCTTTCTGAATTTGCTCCTTATGAATTCCACTTTTTAAAAAATGTTCTTTCTCTGTGAACATTTGTCAACTTTCCTATCTTAGATTATTTTTTTAGCAGCCTATGAAATTGGCATTTTGTTCTGTTCTAAAACTGCCCATTTTGTGTTTTCATAGACATGGTGCTTTTGGCTTTAATTGATTTCAGTAAATTATAAAGATGCAAAGATTTTTATAGACATTTATGCATACTTGTTTACTTCCATAGCATTTTTATATGATATACACTTTGACTCAGCTGTAGTAAATTTTCTGTTAAGATAAAGACTGAAAGACTTTCCTGGAGATGTTTTTGTTTTTGCTTTGTAGATAAGTTAGTTGGTTAGTTTTGAGTTTTGTTCTTGGGGTTAGATTTGAGCAAACAGTAGCAACAGTTAAAGCAGATTAATTAAGCTTATACATTTTAAGATACTGCTTTTTTGGTTAAAAGTTGAGATGACAGAATGGTCTCTGGAAATTGCCATGTGGTGGATAGCTTTATTACAGTTCTCACAGGCCCCTGAGTGGGGGTCGCTTGTGGTGTATATGGGTGGGGAAGCAAGGCAAGTGGTCTGGGCAGGATGGATGTGGAGACCAGAAAGCATGCTTCTGACTGTGGCAGTCCCACTGATGTCAGCAAGTGTTGCTGCGTGGTAGTACTCTGACAAAAAATCTATTCTTACTGTTTACCCTAATTTTTAAAAAATAGATTTCATTTATTTTTATTTTTAGACAAAGTGGAAGGGAGGGAGAAAGAGAGGGAGAGAAACATCAATGTGGGCTGCTTCTCGCACGCCCCCTGCTAGGGACCTGGCCAGCAACCCAGGTGCGTGACTTGACTGGGGAATCAAGCCTGCGACCCTTTGGTTCACAGGCCAGTATTTAACCCACTGAACTATACCAGCCAGGCTATTTACCCTAATTTTTTACACAGTACTTCATTACTGTAAATTTAGATATGGTGGTAATGCCATTATTTCTGGTTAGAATCTGGGAGGAAAAAAAGACTGTATTGCAGTTGCAGAGATCTCTGGGAAGATGCAGCAAATTTTTCTCTTTTTCTTTTTAAACTCGTGATTTTGTCTGCTGTTTCTGTGAAATCAAAGAGTAGCAGCTTATTTGCTTGTAGCTCAGGGACAAAATAACATTGTCTGAGATGGTCAAAGTTTTTATTGAGTGCTGGCATTTCATGAAGCATTCTACCTGGATTTGGAAAAATTACTCAGGAAAGGAGAACAGAGAACGTGTCTGCTCCCCAGGATGGTGGGTGTAATGGAGGAAGACAAGACTGTACTGCACTTAACAACAGTGAAGTTGAAAAGGTGAATTTTGGTAATGAACAGTCTTCTTTCTATTGCTTTCATCTAAAGATTACTACTTGATTTGTAGTAGTTGTCAGTCTCTCGGTGCCACTTATGACCGCTTTTTGTTGAACTCACTCATACCAGACAAGGCAAGGCCAAGGCCTGATTGATTTGACCTGTAAAGATACAGCAAACCACATTACTTCGACTCCTGGCCAAGATGAAGGCATAGGTAGATATACTTTGCCTCCTTGCACAACCAAAAGAAGGATAACAACAAATATAAAAACAAAAACAACCAGAACTGCCAGAAAGTTGAACTGTATGGAAGTCTGACAGTCAAGGAGTTAAAGAAGAAACATTCATCTAGACTGGAAGGAGGGGTGGAGATGGACAGCCGGGGTGGAGAGGATCTGTAGCAAAGTGGCAGCTGGTGGACTGGGTGGTGACACATTTGAGTGCAGATAAACCGGGAGGAACAACTGGGAAGTGAGACAGACTGTGCAACCCAGGGTTCCAGTGTGGAAAAAGAAAGCCTCAAAACCTCTGGCTGTAAAAACTGTGGGAGTTGCAGTGGTGGGAGAAACTCCTAGTCTCACAAAGGAGTCTGTTGGAGGGGCCCATGGGATCCTGGAATATACACAAACCCACCAACTTGGGAATCAACACCAGAAGGGCAAAATTCACTTGTGGGTAGCCGGGGAAAGTGACTGAAAGCTGGATGAGAGCCAAGCCAGTGGTAGTGTTCCCTCTCTAACCCCCTTCCCCCATATGTAGCATCACAGCGCAGCCAAGTGGGTTGACCCACCCACTAAGGCTCTGCCTCATACAGTGTAACAGGTGCCCCAGACAAAGAAATATGACCTAAATGAAAGAACAGATCAAAACTACAGAAAAAGAACTAAGTGATGAGGAGATAGCCAGCCTATCACATGCAGAGTTCACAACAATGCTAATCAGGATACTCACAGAAATGATTGAGTACAGCTGCAAAATAAGGGGAAAAGTGAAGATTATGCAAAGTGAAATAAAGAAAAATATACAGCGAACCAACCATGAAGGAAAGGAAACTGGACTCATCAGTGATTTGGAGCAGAAGGAAGAAATAAACATTCAAGCAGAACACAATGAAGAAACAGGAATTCCAAAAAATGAGGAGAGGCTTAGGAACCTCCGGAATGACCCTGAACATTCCAACATCCAAATAATAGGGGTGCCAGAAGGAGAAGAAGAGGAGCAAGAAATTGAAAACTTATTTGAAAAAATAATGAAGGAGAACTTCCCCAGCCTGTCAAAGGAAATAGATTTCCAGGAAGCTCAGAAAGCTCAGAAAGCTCAGCGAGTCCCAAAGAAGGTGGACCCAAGGAAGCACACGCCAAGGCACATCATAATTACATTACCCAAGATTAAAGATAAGGAGAGAATCTTAAAAGCAGCAAGAGAAAAAGAGACAGTTACTTATAAAGGAGTTTCCATAAGACTATCAGCTGTTTTCTCAAAAGAAACTTCACAGGCAAGAAGGGGCTAGAAAGAAGTATTCAAAGTCATGAAAGGCGGGGACCTACATCCAAGATTACTCTATCCAGCAAAGCTATCATTTAAAATGCAAGAGCAGATAAAGTGCTTCCCAGGTAAGGTAAATTTAGAGGAGTTCATCATCACCAAGCCCTTATTATATGAAATGTTAAAGGGATTTATTTAAGTAAAAGAAGACCAAAACTATGATCAGTAAAGTAACAACAAACTCAAGACTATCAACAACCGAACATAAAAACAAAAAATAAAAACAAAAACAAAAACAAATTAAGCAAACAAGTAGAACAGGAACAGATTTACAGAAATGGAGATCATATATAGGGTTATCAGCAGGGAGGCGGCGGGGGACAGGGGGAGAAAAAGTACAGGGAATAAGAAGCATAATTGTTAGGTACAAAATAGACGGTGGGAGGTTAAGAATAGTAAAGGAAATGGAGAAGCCAAAGAACTTAAATGAACAGCCAAAGGACATGAACTAAGGAGGGCGAATAATGGTGGGAAGGGGGTGCATGGTGGAGGGGAATAAAGGGAGAAAAAAATGGGACAACTGTAATAGCATAATCAGTAAAATATACTTTAAATAATAAGATACAGCAAACCAACTTTAGATCAGATGGTGGATTACCTATACGGACAGAGAAAAGAAGAATAAGTGAAAGGTGTCAGATTCCTGAAACTCTTGTCCAGAATCAAAAATGTTGACACTGAAATAAAAGAGGCCAATGACTACATGAGTCATGGGATACTCCACTTCTGGGAAGCTAAATCCAGACTGCAGTTAAGGTGCTTTATATTTTAGAACTCTATTTCAGTCAAGGTGGAGGAGTATGCAGAAAGCCCCATATTTCACCATAACCCAGGAGGCAATGAGAACCTTTCTCATAGCAGCCGCCATGGGCATAGGGCAGAGAATGGGAAATGGCCTCTGTTAAGGTCTGAATGTGCCCTCCCACCCCAAATTCCTGTGGTGAAATTCTCATGCTCAGTATGATGGTATTAGAACCTTTGGGAGGTTCTTAAGTCATGAGGGTGGAGCCATCCCAAATAGGGTTAGTACTTCATAAAGACTCCAAAGAGATCTTCAGTCCCTTCTGCTATGTAAGGACAAAATGAAAAGGGTACAACCCAGAAAAGGATTATCACCCCACCATGGTAGTACCTTGATCTCAGACTTCCAGCCTCCTGAACTGTGAGAAATAAGTTTGTTATTTATAAGCCACCTAGCCTGTAGCATTTTGTTATAGCGTCCCAAACAAAGACAGCCTCCGGACAGCTCCTCAGGTCTCTCTTGTCTTAAGTTCCACGAGGATCATCTATCAGAATTTTATTCTTTTTAAGGCTGAATATTATTTCATTGTATGTATGTACCACATTTGTTTATCCATTCATTCCTTGAGGGACACTTGGGTTGCTTCCTCGTTTCAGCTATTGTGAATAATGCTGTTATGAATGTGGTTATATAATCATCTGTTTTAGTCTTTACTTTGAATTATTTTGGGTATGTATCCAGAAACGAAATTACTAAAAGTAGGGCTGTTTTTGAAACTTACTTTTGGCAAATCTGTGTTGTCACGTAATCTTAAATGTGATATGAATAAAATTAGTCAAGAAATGGGTTGCCATATTGTATTTACGTTTTGAGGCCAAAATGAATGATTTTATATTTTAAAGGCAATATTTACTGTTTCCCTCCTTGATTACAGTAACGATATATTTATTATAGACAATTTAGCAAAAACATATGGAAAAAATCATCTATAATACTGCTGTGCAGAGCAATGCTTTTTTTTTTTAACAAGAAAAAGGGATTGCATTTAGATGTTACATAGTTTGTCTTTATGGCAGTTAGCACTCCCCACACCCCATCTTGCGTTCTAAATAACAGAGCACTTCACCAAACAGCAGTTCAGTTTAACATTACTCTCTATAGTCATTGAGGGAAAATGATTAAATTCAGTCAGGAACAAACAGGGATTCCTGTGAACTAAATTAAACACAAACCACTTGGTTTTCAAATTCTTTTTAACAGATAGAAGTAAAGAATTTTTTTTAATCACTTCGGTGTTTACCATACAATGCCATTACTGCCGTACAGTGTAAATGGTGAAACGGTATCATATAAGTAGAGTTATTCTCCCTCACTGAACTAATGATAGATGAAATATGAATTAATTCAAAATAAAATAAGCATTTGTAAAATTTAGTTGCCATTGTTACTGGGGAAATTGAACTTTACTCTGAAAAAAAAGGTTTTGTTTAACCAGTCAGTGAAAAAAATCTAAGTAATGGGATTGATTTAAAATTTTTTCATGGTTTTGAGAGAGAGAGAGAGATGAAGGGTCGGGGGGTAGGGAGGAGCGATGGGGGAGGGGGGAGAGAGAGAAAAGAGAGAAACATTGATTTGTTGTTCCACTTATTATACATTCATTGGTTGATTCTTGTTTGTGCCTTGACCTGGGATTGAACCTGAAACCTTAGTGTATCAGAATGATGGTCTAACCATCTGAGCTACTGGGCCAGGGCATGATGGGACTGGTTTTAAAGAAAACCTAATTATTTGATGTTTGTACTATTTTTTTGTCTCCTGAAAAAAGTCCTACCAAAGTTTATGTTTGAACACCAGTAATAGTAGGGACTCAGTAGTTCCTAAGAAAGCCTATTTTATAACTGAAAGGCTATTGGAAGTAATTTTATAAGTGTATTTATATCAATTTCTTAAAATTTAATTCCCAGATGTTCTAGAAACGGGCAGAGCTGGGTGAGCAAATATTGGAAATAAGTATTGTTAATTAAGACCTCTCCCCTTTCCTCCCCTAGATTGTCTCTGGTCCTCGGGGTCAGATCCTCCCGCTAACCTTTTCTCCCCCTCGCATGTAGCTAGTCTCGTGGTAGACCTTCCACCCTTAGAGAATAACAAAGGGCTTGGAGAAAAGTCCCATTTGACTTCCATACAAGGACAGGAAACTACAGGACAGGACCTGATAGGTCAGCTCATAGAATATAGCAGTTTGCCCCCTGCAAGGAGTTAAAAGGAGCCCTGGCACTGACCAATCAATGGAGACCACAACCCTGTAAAGGACACACTTGGAAAGCTGATGAATATTCTATTGCAGCGTTTCCTAACCTCTTTAGCACCAGGGACTTTTTTGTTGGAAGACAGTTTTTCCATAGACCAGGGTTGGGGGAATGGTTTCAGGATGATTTAAGCTCATCTCCTGCTGTGCAGCCTGGTTCCTAACAGGCCTGGACTGGTACTGGTCTGTTAGGAACCACTTGGTTTCTGGAGGTCAGGAGGTTGAGGATCCCTGTTTTATTGGGATCCTCCCTTGAGACCTCCAGATAAATACCCTCAAGCGGGAGGGTCTAGTGGGAGTCTCTTTGTGAAGCACACCTGTGCCTTTCTTTACCCTCATCCCTCAGGCCCATTTTCCTTGCATTTCTCTTTTTCCTAGGCTCTAGGGGCACATCTTTTGCCTCTAAACCTTGTTTCCTAAGCGCATTTCTTCTACAGCCCACTTCTACCTCCGTGACTTTATAGACTTTCTCTTATAGTTTGAGTCTTTGCTCTGAGTTCTTTCTTGGCCAGAACTCAAGTACTGAGATTGCTGAACCAAGGTCTAACACTTGGTGCCCTATCACCAACAACAATATGATTGTTAATTACAATAGGTTATTCTTAGAAGTTATGAAAGTTCCATAATTTATTTAATCATGATGGTGCTAATTATACTAGCATTTCTTGAGTTCTTTGATTTTGTTCTTTAGGCTTTTCCTTTTTTAAAACTCTCATAAATAATAACATTTTGTTTGCATGTCTTTGGGGGCATTTCCTTAGAATCCATTCTTAAAAGTCAGTTTTTTTGAGACAAAAGAATGAACCTTTTGATGCATGTTAAATAGGCAGGAATTTAAAAAAACTGGATGTTATTTTTCACATATCTGTGAGTAACTTATAGGTATGAGAATTATTATTTTGCTTACTGAAATCTTCATTAATTCACTAAAAAATTATTGAGCATCAGTATACTGAGGATCACATTAAGGACTACATAGATATGACACATATGTTAAGACATGGCCTCTGACTTCTAGGTCACTAAATTCTACTTGTGAGGATAGAAGTATACACATTATCATTTAAGGCAGTATGTGATATGTTAGTTATTACAAAGTACGTACTAAAATCAAACCAGAATGAGAATGTGTTGTCAGATGTCCTAGGTGGAAAAGATAACTTTCGGCCTGAGTGATTTGGGACAGCTGCATGTATGAGGTGGGTGGGTAGTTGGCATGGACAAAGGGAACATTTAAGGTGGAGGAGAAATGATGGTAGGAAAGGACTAGAGGTGGGAAGATACAGGATTTTTTTGTCATGGCGAATGGAGTTAGTTCACTAAGAGAGGAGGGCCAGTCTTGGACAAGTCTTGGCCTATTGCAGCCCAGGGGATGTGGTATAGGGTCCTGAATACCAGGGTAAGGAGTGTCACATTTTGAGTTAGTAGGATTGCCTGACCAAATTGGCCCCAGGAAGATTAGTATGTTGGAGGTATGGGAACTAGATGAGAATAGGAAAAGGCTGGAACCAGTAAGATTAGTTGCATTGGGTTCAGTTGGGAAGCCTCAGTGGGACAGAGTTGTAATGGGAGAGGAAGTTATAGAAGCTATCCTGAAGGCTCACCGCCCTCCCCCCCCCCCGATTTTGTGAATATACTGACTGTCAGAGTAAAGGCATTAAAAGGCTTTGTGTCCCCCTCCCGCAGCCTGACACTGAGTAGGTTATGAAATCACTGTTGAAAGAATAAGTGAAGCAGCAACATAATTTTGTGCCTGAAGGTTTAGGAGAGGGAGGATTCCGAGTTTGTCCCCAAGTCTTTGGAGCCTGAATAGTTGCTGTGTTAGAGAATGGAAATTGGACAAGTGAGGAAGAAGAATTGGCTTTCAGAAGGGAGTGGATAAAATTTGGGGGTATAGACAGGTTTTATACAGTCTTTCTTAATGTTAAGTGATAGTTTTTCCAAAATTCATTTTAATATATTTCTATTAAGAACATAATTTTTAAATCTAGTAATGTGAAACAGTCTGAGTGTTCATCTCCAGATTGGTGTTAAAGAGGTGATGGAAAAATCCAGATTTATAGTCAATTTTCTTGATCAGAATTTGTGTATACAAGCAGCTCTTGATGATTTGGGATCTTTTTATCTCATTCCTCAGCTGACTTCTGGTTGTTTTAGCCCTTTCACCCATAATTTGTTATCCACTGAACAAGAGAAGAGGCAGGTTGGGTGAAATTCACGTATGCAGATTTAATGACAGTTTCTTTTTGATTATTCCTTAAGTTATTCAAACTAGCATTATTCTACATCAACACCAGTGAAAGAAGGTTGACTAAATTTTATGTTTATATTTAGATATAGTTAGATATTTAGATGTAATTAGACATATATCAGAAGATTGCTTTTCAGCCACCAGCCACGTTTTTATTTACTTTTTTAATTTTTGATTTTATTTTAGAGAGAGGGGAAGGGAAGGAGAAAGAGAGGGAGAGAAACACTGATTGGCTGCCTTCCATATGCACCTGGACCAGGGACTGAACCCGCAATCTAAGCATGTGCCCCAGTGACCTTTCGGTTTCTGGGACTGTGCCCAACCAACTGAGCCACAGCAGCTGGGGCTCCAGACATATGTTTTTAAATTGGTTAAAAATGATGTTATGCATTGAACTAATTTAAAATTATGTTGTAGTGAAGAGGTCAGGTTAGATATAGACCATTAGGATGATCTTTGAATATGTGTGCATACTACTACAATACATTGAGATGATATATTTCCAAAAAGTCTTGAGTTCTTTGTAGAACTCAGCTTCAGTTTAATATAAGAACATTACCTGCATTAATATTCTTTTTTTTATGCCAGTTAACTTTTTATTTTATTTTTTTAAATATTTTTATTGATTATGCTTTACAATAGTCCCATTTTTCTCTCCCCTTTATTACCCTCTGCCCAGCACCCCACCTCCAATCAGCATTCCTGTCCCTTAGTTCATGTCGATGGGTCATGAACTTTGGCTTCTCCATTGCCTGTACTATTCTTAACCTCTCCCTGTCTGTTTTGTGCCTATCAGTTATGCTTCTTGTTCCCTGTACCTTTTCCCCATTCTCCCCCTTTCTCCTCTCTACAAATACCCCTCCATGTGCTCTCCATTGCTGTGCTTCTGTTCCTGTTCTGGTTGTTTGCTTAGTTTTTTCTTTTTTAGGTTCATTTGTTGATAGTTGTGAATTTGTTGTCTTTTTATTGTTTATGCTTTCGATGACCTTTTTCTTAGGTAAGTCCCTTTAATATGTCAAGGGCTTGGTGATGATGAACTCCTTTAACTTTACCTTACCTGGGAAGCACTTTATCTGCCCTTCCATTCTAAATGATAGCTTTGCTGGTTAGAGTAATCTTGGATGTGGGTCTTTGCCTTTCATGACTTTAAACACTTCTTTCCAGCCCCTTCTTTTCTGTAAGGTTTCTTTTGAGAAATCAGCTGCTAGTCTTATGGAACTCCTTTGTAGGTAACTGTCTCCTTTTCTCTTGCTGTTTTTAAGATTCTTTCTTTATCTTTACTCTTGGGTAATTTAATTATGATGTGTCTTGGTGTGTTCCTCCTTGGATCCACCTTCTTTGGGGGTCTCTGAGCTTCCTGGACTTCCTGAAAGTCTGTTTGCTTTGCCAGATTGGGGAAGTTTTCCTTCATTATTTTTCCAAATAAGTTCTCAATGTCCTGCTCTTCCTCTTCTCCTTCTGGCACCTCTACGATTTGAATGTTGGAACGTTTAAAATTGTCCCGGAGGTTCCTAAGCCTCTCCTCATTTTTTTGAATTCTTGTTCCTTCATTCTATTCTGCTTGAATGTTTATTTCTTCTTCTGCTCCAAGTCATTGATTTGAGTCTCAATTTCCTTCTCTTCACTGTCGGTTCCCTGTATATTTTTCTTTATTTCACTTTGTATAGCCTTCACTTCTTCTATTTTGTGACTGAGCTCAGTCAATTCTGTGAGTATCCTGATTACCATTGTTATGAACTCTGCATCTGATAGGTTTGGCTATCTCCTCATTGCTTAGTTCTTTTTTTTGGAGCTTTGATCTGTCCTTTTATTTGGGCCATATTTCTTTGTCTGGAGGCAGCTGTTACATTGTAAGGGGTGGAGCCTTAGGTATTTGCCAAGGCAGGCTAATCCCCTTTGCTGCATTGTGGTGCTGTATATAAGACAGAAAACAATGCTGGCTCTGGGCTGCTTTCAGTCACATTCCCCTCTACCCACAAGCCAGTTTGCCCCTTCTGGTGCTGATTCACGGGTGTGTGGGTTTGTGTATGTACTAGGACCCCATGGGCCCCTCCAGTGGACTGTCCTGTGAGAATGGCCATTCCTCCCACTGCTGCAAGCCCCACAGGTTTTTACAGCCAGAGGTTTGAGGCTTCCTTTTCCTGCTCTGGAACCCTGGGTTGCACGGTCTGTCTTGGTTCTCAATTATTCCTTCTGGTTTATCCTCACAGGAATGTGGGACTCCCGGATCCACCAGCCGCCACCTCACCTGTCTGGTCTACCACCTTGCCTTGTGTCCCCTCTGTCCTGGCTGCCCGTCTCCACCCTTCCTACCAGTCTGGACACACGTTTCTTTTTTAACTCCTTAGTTGTCAGACTTCCTTACAGTTCAATTTTCTGGCAGTTCTGGTGGTTTTTTGTTTTTAAATTTGTTGTTGTCCTCCTTTTGGTTGTGCAAGGAGGCAAAGTTTGTCTACCTATGTCTCCATCTTGGCTGGAAGCTCCTGCATTAGTCTTTTTATTAGGCATTTCACTTCTGTGAATTGTATGTTTTTATACTTCATTTTTCCAGGTATTTTAGGTTCTTTATAGATTAGCTTATAACTCAAAGTTATTGTAGTTAAAAATTTTTTTTTTAAACAAAAAAAAGGCCTTTACCAAAGCAAAGGCTTTATAAATCTTATTTGGGGAATGGTTCTATGTGAGAATTGGACCCTTACTGTCAAAATGTTTAAATTTGCTACTGTGACTTCTCCTAGTTCTCTGTTAGGTCCAAGATCACCATGTATTATATGTTTTTGAGACTAGCTAGTTAGGATATATTTAATAATCAGTCAGTTAAAACAAATGTATGTTGAATTATGTTGAACTTTGGACACTAGCACTTTAGCAGGTGGAAAATTTCAAATGTAGGTGAGAGATTTTTATCACTGGGCTTTCATGCTTACCAGTTCTGTCTCAAACTTACCTGGTAGTGTTTTTGAGCTGGTAAACTTTATGGAATGTAAATAAGATATTGTATATTTTCATCCCTGGAGAACATTGATTAACTTCTTTGGAGAACATTTGAAATTGAAAGCAAGAGTAACAAAATTTGATACTCAGCTAGAAAAGGGAAAAAAAAATGTATATACACACACATGTTTAACTTGTCTTCATGACATAAAGTAGCAGAGAGTGGTTCCCTTTCTTTACTGTAGCCTGAATATCATTAAATCAAATCAAAACCTAGATTTATTTTTTCTATACTTAATAAAACAGGAGACATTTCAGTGCTTCCTACTCCAGTTGAAAAAATGTTGAACTTAAGGAATAAAAAAACCACAGAATAAGAAGTAACCAGAGCTAAAATGCTCCATCCTTGGTATGTTGTAATTGTCAAGATTACCTGCTAATGGATAATCTGTTGCAAATTGAGATGTTTTTAGTTAGCTTCCCTGGGTTTTGAGGTTGTCAGTTCTCTTTTGCTCTTGTTAATCTTTGTATGCTTAGAAATTGCCAATTTAGTATAATACAAGGTAAAGAGAAAACAATTATTAATCTAAAGAAAATCTTTAGTTAAAAGTATTATACTAAGGTTAGTTTCTTAGTTTTGGAAATTGCAGTATGGTTGTAGAAGGTTTTAACTTTAGGGGAAGCTGGGTGAAAGGTATATGAGAACTCTCTGAAGTATTGAATATTTTTACAATTCTGTAATCTCAAAATAAGGAGTTAAAATGATTAGACTAATTTATCAGCCACAAAATTATTAGTGCGTTACAAAACCAGATGGAAGTTACTTGTCTGTTATAGGGAATAGGTAGAGATTCTCTTCTATTTGGATGGCTGAATTCCTTGTTCATGTTCATGAACCTGAAAAATTGAAGAGTTGATACATCTTAGGAATATGGAGATGCTATTAAAGTGTGTTTAGTGAATGCAGACTAGTTCTGTTTTTCTGTTATGTGCCTGTATTGATGCACAGATACCAGTTTGTATGTATATATCACTTGACTACATCTCAAGTGAGGACACTGGCTTTGTAAAAATTTACAGAATATCATTTTAGCTTGTTGTTACATAATTGTTTTTTGAGGGGTTTGTGGCAATCACTTGCCTATTCAGAATAAATTAGATTCTTTTATTTTGTAAAAATCGCATGTGATTTGGGGCTTCATGAGTAAATTGAGTGGTCAAACACTTGAATACCAATTTGGACCTAAATTTAAGAAATGAGATTTCTTTTTGAAGTAACTGGCTCTAAATTCATTTTTTAAAAATTGATTTTTAGAGAGAGAGAGGAAGGGGAGAGAAAGAATTATTGTCCACTCTTTGATACATTCATTGATTGATTCTTGCATGTGCCCTGACCAGGGATCGAATGCACATCCCTGGTGTATCAGGATGATGCTCTGACCAACCAAGCTATCTGTCCAGGACTGAATTCATTTCTAAAGAGTAGCATAGAAATTTCTCTGTGCAGTGGCCATATCATTGGACTAAATTTAATATTTTGTTGACTTTGGCTTCAAAAGATCTCACTTAGATGCATACTTTTGTTTATGTTTATTATAAATCATTAGTGGTATCTGTATTTGTGGGTTGAAAGAATCCCAGGTTTTTTTTAGCAGCTGCTTTGTAGGCCATGCTATTGCTTAGTGCTGACACTGTCAACTGATTATTATAGGTGCCAGTTCAACACCAACAGGAATCCCCAGTTTGGGGTGTGTTGAAGAAGGAAACTATTCAGTGCAAAACAGCTTAATTGTGATACAGTACTGCTGTGAGGAGGCACTGGGGCAAGGTAGCCCTGGTGCCAGGCCCCTCTCCTGCTAGACCCCTCTGCTCTGCTCAGCTTAGGTTTGCTCTGACCTGTGCTGGTCTTCTCCACTCTGCTCCAGCAAGATATCTTCAGTGTTTCAGCTCAGCCTGGGAAAGGCAGTCTTCAGTGGAAAGGGAAAGTGTGCTCCCAGAGACATATGTATGGAAGCTACCTTACACAGACATAAGTCCATGCCACTGGGTCCCTGACTGGTCTGTCCTCATTCAAATGAGGACTCCAAGTTCTCACAGTTTGATTGGTCCAAAAGGCACTGTCCTGATTGGTCAGTGACAGTGTTGATGGGGATATAGTTGTGCTGCTCTGATTGGATGGTGAAAGCCTCACTCTTATTGGTTGAAATAGGATTCCAGGAACTCCTTTATAAGGTCTGGCTCAGAGTGCAGAAACACAGAGCAGGTAGGCCATTCATTTCAGAGGTAGGTAATTCAGTGTATGCTTCTTCCTGTTGTGCAGTTTGTGCAAGAAGCTGCTGTGTAGAAATGGCTGCTAGGCTGTTTTTAAATTTGAGCCCAGTTAGCCACTGGGAGACCTTTTTAGTAGGTATCTCCTGTCTCATGGTTCACAACACTAACCTGGAAGCTAGGACTGAACTTGTCTTCTCTATTAATTAAAACCATTTTTAGACCCTTTGAGCCTACCCTTTTTGTTCTAGGGCAGTGGTGTTCAATTGAACTTTCTTTAGTGTTGGAAGTGTTCTGTATGCGTGGTGCTCATTATAGTAGTCACCAGCCATATGTAGCTGTTGAGCAGTTGAAATGTGGCTAGATAGATTGAGGAACTGTTCTATCATTTAGTTATAATTCCAGTTTGGTTCTGGGAGGAAATGAGTATAGCTTCACCTACTCTGCTGCCATCTTGGCTCCATATATGACAGTAAGCATTTCTGAGAGAAGGAGCCCTGGCTCTCCTGTGTGCAGAAGTTGGCCCAACCCTTCTGTCTCATTGGGGTGCGGCTTCCTGACAGTGCCTTCTCTAGACTGAGGAACTGAATTTTAAAGTTTATTTCATTTTAAAGGATTTAAATGTAGATAGCCACATGTGGTTAGTGGCTACTATTACTGGACAGCACAGACCTAGGGCTGCTCTTGCTAGTTTCTTGAGTGATCTACCTAGAATGCTAATTTAAGTGGACACAGACATTCATAGGGTAACCGAATTGTCCATTATTCAATCTAAAATCTCCTTTAAAGCAACATGGAAACAATGTTGCCATGTTGATTCTTTATTCTTGGGGTACTTTATGTGAGAGGTACTTTTGGTACCATTTTAAAACAATTTTTTTTTCACATAAACTTTTTCATGTCAACAAACGCACTTCTGTCTCATCCTTTTTAATTGTTATTGTAGTCTGTTTTATGGCTCTACCATCATTTACTTATCTAATCTCCTGCTTATCCTTTTTTTACATTACGTACAATTTTTAGAAGACTAATTGTGTACATACATTTTGGGGTACACCTTTACTTTGTTCCTTAGGAAATAAGTCAGATTTGAATTTTCAAGTCAAAGGTAAGTATATATTTAGAGTTTTGTTTAATGTATACTGTCAAAGTACCCCCTGCTGCCCCAACTCCCCCCTACCACCATTTGTACCAATTTACTGTATTTTGCTGTGTATAATGAGCACTTTTTCTGCCCTAATTTTTGAGGGAAAAATAAGGATGCCAACTATACATAGTATAATTCCATGCATATAATGCATACAGAAACGTTAGTGTGTGTTTTATACAGCAAAATATGTTACCTTCTAAACTGGCATTTGCGAAAGATTACCTATCAGAGCGAGAAACATCTTGGGTGTGTGTTTACACAAAGGCAGCTTTAAGGTAGCATCTGCACATTTGTGAATCTTGTCTATTTTTTCTGATCTGGTCAGGACAAAAATAAAGTGATCCTGAATGTGGTGTATTTCACATTTGAGGGTGATATCTTAAAGGCACCTCCGTGGAGTGGGGTTGAGGCTTATTTGACAGGTCTGTTGGGGGCTTTTGCCAGCATCCTCTCTGCTAGTAATTCTGCCCATGCTGACTATTGTGTCGCTTAATAGAGAAGCCTGGTTCCTGGGACTGAAAACCTGGAACCCTTCAGCTGTCTCCACAGGGGTTGAAGAACAGCCGCTCTTGTGTTCTTGTCCTGGGTGTTAGTGCTGCTGGCTTCAGATACCAAAGGCCCCATCTGAGCACAATGGTCTGTTGTTCACAAAGCTATGGATCTTGTGTGGAGTTAGACAATTGTCTGGGGTCAGAGCTTTCAGTCTGACACTGAAAATAGGTGTTTATTTTACATTTGGCACAAAAGGGGCCCTATTTCCCCCCCACAATTTTATTAGGGTGTTATCTTAGTTTTGAGAAAGGTCTCAAGTTTAGAGGTTTATTGAAAGAAAGTGGCCTGCATTTAATTAATATTTTTATAGACAATTTTTTAGAGCAGTTTTAAGTTCATGGCAAAATTGAGAGCAAAGTACAGAGATTTCTCATGTATGTTCTGCCCCCACACATACGTAGACTTTTCCATTATCAACATCCCTTACCAGAGTGGTACATTTTAATGAGCCTACCAATGTAATCATAATCATAATAATGACACATCATAATCACCCAAATTCCATGGTTTACATTAAGGTTCATTCTTGGTGTTGTACATTCTGTGGGTTTGGACAAATATGTAATGACATGTATCCACCACTGCAGTATCATACAGAATAGTTTTCCTGTCCTAAAAATCCTCTGTACTTACGTTCATCCGTCCTGACCCCCCAGCTGCTGGCAAACACTGATCTTTTTACTGTCTTACTAGTTTTACTTTTTCCACAGTGTCAGATAGTTGAAATCAGATGGTATGTAGCCATTTAAATTGGCTTCTTACACTTAGTAACATGGGTTTATGGTTCCTACATATCTATCCATGGCTTGATAGCTCATTTCCTTTTAGGGCAGATTAATATTCCATTTTCTGGATATACCACAGTTTATCCATTCACCTACTGAAGGACATCTTGGCTGCTTCCAAGTTTGGGCAGTTATATATGCATAAAAGTGCTGTAAACATCTATATGTAGGATTTTTGTTGTTGTTGTTAATTAAAATTTAGAAAATGTATTAAGGTATAACTTACATACATTGTAAGAGTGCGGCTCAGTTCTTTTTTTTTAAAGTGTATATTATTGAATATGCTATTACAGTTGTCCCAATTTTTTTTCTCCCCTTTATCCCCTCTCTACCCTGCACTCCCCTCCCTCCAGCATCACCCCCCTCCCACCCCCCGCTTAGTTCATATTCATGGGCCATACATATAAGTTCTTTGGCTTCTCCATTTCCTGTACTATTCTTAACCTCTCCCTGTGTATTTTATGCCTACCAATTATGCTTCTTATTCCCTGTACCTTCCCCGCCCCATTCTCCCCGTCCTCACTGATAACCCTCCATGCGGTCTCCATTTCTGTGATTTTGTTCCTGTTCTAGTTGTTTGCTTAGTTTTTGTTTTTTAGGGTCAGGTGTTGATAGTTATAAGTTAGTTGTCATTTTATTCATAGTTTTTGATCTTATATTTCTTAGATAAGTCTTTCTAACATTTCATATTATAAGGGCTTGGTGATGATGAACTCCTTTAGCTTTACCTTATCTGCCCTTCCGTTCTAAGTGATAGCTTTGCTGGTTAGAGTAATCTTGGATATAGGTCCTTGGCTTTCATGACTTTGAATACTTCTTTCCAGCCCCTTCTTGCCTGGAAGGTTTCTTTTGAGAAATCAGCTGCTAGTCTTATGGAACTCCTTTGTAGGTAACTCTCTCCTTTTCTCTTGCTGCTTTTAAGATTCTCTCCATATCTTTATTCTTGGATAATTTAACTATGATTTGCCTTGGTATGTGCTTCCTTGGGTCCAGTTTCTTTGGGACTCTGGGCTTCCTGGACTTCCTGAAAGTCTGTTTCCTTTGCCAGATTGGAGAAGTTTTCCTTCATTATATTTTTAGATAAGTTTTCAATGTCTTGCTCTTCCTCTTCTCCTTCTGGCAGTCCCATGATTCAGATGTTGGAACGTTTAAAGTTGTCCCAGAGGTTCCTAAGCCTCTCCACATTTTTTTGAATTCTTGTTTCTTCATCCTGTTGTGGTTGAATATTTATTTTTTCCTTCTGTTCCAAATCGTTGATTTGAGTCCTGGTTTCCTTCCCTTCCCTGTTGGTTTCCTGTATATTTTTCTTTATTTCACTTTGTATAGCTTTCATTTCATCCTTCATTTTGCGTTGAGCCCAGTCAATTCTGTGAACATCCTGATTACTGTTGTTGTGAACTCTACATCTGACAGGTTGTCTGTCTCCTTGCCACTTAGCTCTTTTTCTGGAGTTTTGATCTGTTCTTTTATTTGGACCATATTTCTTTGTCTCTGTTCACCTGTTACATTGTAGGGGGCGGAGCCTTAGGTATTTGCCAGGGCAGGGCAACCCCCTGTGCTGCGTTGTGGTGCTGTCTGCCTGGATGAATGTTTCTTTAACTCCTTATGTTGTTGGAGTTTCAGGCAGTTTGCTATTTTGGCAGTTCTGACTGTTTATTATTTTAAAATTGACTGTTATCCCTCTTTTGGTTGTGCAAGGAAGTAAAGCATTTCTACTTATCCCTCCATCTTGGCTAGAACTCTCCTACATGCAGATTTTTGTGTGGACATGAATTTTTAGCTTCTTTGGGTAAATACCAAGGAACACAATTGTTGGGTTACATAGTAAGACTAAGTTTAGTTTGGTAAGAAACTTCCAAACTGCCTTCCAGAGTGGCTGTACCATTTCACATCCTCACCAACAGTAAATGGAAGGCTCCTTTTCCACACCCTCACCAACATTTGGTGTCAGTGTTAGATTTTGGCATTCTAATTTGTGTAGTGGCATCTCATTTTAATTTGCATTTCCCTTATAACATATGATGTGGGACACCTTTTCATGTGCTTATTTGCCTGTATTTTTTGTTGTTGTTGTTCTATTACAGTTATCCCAAATTTCTCCCATTGCTCTCCCCTGACCTGCCAAACCCCCACACTGTTGTCCATGTCAGTGGATCATTTATACCTGTTCCTTGACTAGAACCTTCCACTTCTGTTCCCTCTTTTCCCGTTCCCATTTACCACTCTGGTCATTGTCAACCTGTTCCTTGTTTCCATGTCTCTGATTCTGTTTTGCTCATTTGTTTGTTTTATTCACTAGGTTCCTATATAGGTGAGATCATATGGTATTTGTTTTTCACTGCCTGGCTTATTTCACTAACCCTAATACTCTCCAGTTCCATCCATGCCGTCCCAAAAGGTAGGAGCTCCTTCTTTGTCTCTGCTGCAAAGTATTCCAATGTGTAAATGCACCAGTTTTAGAGATATATATATATATATATATATATATATATATATATATATATATATCTTCCATTTTATACATATGGATATGTTCATGGGCCATACATGAAAGCAATTATACATATAGATATATATGTGTGTGTGTGTGTGTGTGTGTGTGTATATATATATATATATATATATATATATATATATATATAAAGAGAGAAGGAGAGAGAGATCGAGAGAGAGAGAGAAAGGAGCCAAATTGAGAGAAAAAGATCCACCACAGCATTATCAACAACCAGTGAGCAAACATTTATATAGGTGGGATGGGAATAAGAGGGAATAAAGAAAGGAAGAAAACCTTGAGAAATGTCTAGAGGAAAGGGAGGTGATTTGGAGATGGTAGAGAGAGAAGGAGTACTAAGAGTGAGGAATGAAAACCAGACTAAAAGAGGGAAAATTAAAATTTAACATTAAAAAAAAGAATGGGCAGGAGGAAGACAAAATGGAGTAGGAGAGGGGAATGGTAAAAGTTGAGATTTGAAATACAAAAGTAGTGAAGATCTAGGAATAAAATGGAAGAAATGCAACAACAGCCTTCATATCCACAACCAACAAACAAAGATTGATAAAGATAGAAAGAGCATAAGGATATTTTAAGAATGGGAAAAAGAATGCGAGGTGACTAATGACAAGAAAAGTGGTCAGCTGGGGAGGGGAGAAATAGTAAGAATGTGGAATGGAAACAAGTTGTAGCAAGAAAAAAAATTAAATTTACAATGAAAATAAGTAAAAATGGAGTAAGGGAAGGGAGGAGCAAAATATGAGATTTGAAATAAACTACAATATAAAAACTAGGGACTTAATATAAACGTGAAGGACAAGGAATGAATGTTAAAAAGCTGTGCAGGAGAGAAAATAATGCAAATCATGAAGAAGACCGCAGTGGAATTTGTCTCAGTAGTATCTAGTGTTTACCACTGTCTTCTCTTTCTGGCTCCTGGTGATGTCAGATGGTATCCCAGTCTGGCCCTAGGCAGCGTGTTCAAGACTACCAGCATCCACAGTCTGTGTCTGTCTCCTTCAGTTGTTAATCTAGTCAATCTGTAATCAGCAGTCAGGCTTAAGCACCACAGGGTGGGGCAGAGTAACTCCTGGGGATGGGGCTATTGATTCCCCTCACGCTGATGCCACTCAGAGGAGAGTGGTCTCCCTGAGCAAGATGGTTCCTGCAGTATGGAGGATGATGCAGCACCAGTATCCTGGCGGCTGTCTATCAGTTCTGTCCCTAAAGCCACAGGCCTCAAGTCTCTCCTCAAGCGTCCCTATTCCACTCTGCACCCCTCCCCTTCCCCCCTTTGCCAGAGCCAAGGGTAGGTGGCTGCAAACAAAATTTTATGCATTGGCCTTTTAAAAGGCTATCTGTGACTCCAGCCATCTCTCCTGGGCGGGCAGACACCCTGCCTATTTTCACAGCTGGATGTTATCTGGGTTCCTTCCTGGCTCTGGTGCTATAGGCTGGGGAGCCCAGCTTGGGGTTTAGATGCCATACTTCTCAAGGGGAGCCCCCCAGCCACTAAAATATCCCTCTGGCCCGTCAGCTGCTACCTTTGGGAGCCCAACCAGCCCTCTCTCGTCTCCTCTGCTCTCTGTACCAGTCACATTGTGGTGAAGTGGTTTCTTCTGTCTGTCCATGGTTTTAAGGCTTCTCTCCAGCTATTGTTCAGTTGGTTATTCTGGATGATTTCTCCACAATTTAGTTGTAATTCCATATTGGTTCTGGGAAGAGGTTAGTGTAGCTACACTTACCCCTTGCCGTCTTGGATCTCTGCCTGTATGTTTTCATTTAATAATTTTAAAATTGTGGTGGGAATAGAGCTATATTAAAATATTAGTCTGGAACAGTGCATGACTGCTAGCAAGGAATGAAATCCCCAAACTTTAGAATGGATGGTTTGGTATTGAACATGTGCAATACGTAGGGCTGTTTGTGAATGGGAATCATAGTACTCCCTCATCAGAGAATAGAGAATTATTTGGGAAACAAGATGCACAGTGAGAAGTCACAAAACCAGAAAGTTTTATTAATTCCATAAGAAGGAGGAAGAGGCAAATACATTAACATTTATAGAGTATCTGTTGAATACCTGCCACTGTGCCGTGTTTATGTCTCATACGGAGTTATTGTTGCTGTAGAGCAATATCAACAGTACCACAAACAGCATCCTGTGAGTGGTGTAGGCCGCGTGACTCATGTTGGAGAAGGAAGACAATGGGCAGAATTAGTAAGACAGGGGCAGTGGCAGGGTGCTGAACCTGGGAGCCTAAGTGGAATTTAGATGAAGAGAGGATGAGCATTCCAGGCATGGGGATGTGGTACAAATGAGGCTTGCTTCCCAGTTCTGTGAGGCAAAGGCCAAGTCCATCCTATTTGCCATTGTACCCATGCCTGGCACAGTGCTGGCACTAGTGATGCTCAATAAATAGTAATGAAGTAAGTGGCATTCAGTAGGCATTCAGAATCTATTTCTTAAATTGAATTTGAGGTATTTCAGAGAGTAATTAATTCTGGCCAATGTAAAGGTTCATGTAGGAGCTTGAAGACTGGAGAAGTGGACTAAAGGCAAGTGGAAAGCTAGGGAATTTGCACTTTATTTTTAGGCAGTGAGGAAAGCTTATTAGCAGGGCAGGAGTGTGATTAAGTTAGAGGTTTTAGGTGATTCATTGGTTATAAGTGGCATATATTGGAGGGGTGGTAAAAAGCAGGGAAGTTATACTTCTTCTCTGGAGACGGGGATATTTCCCAACATCATTGGTTGTTATTATCCTTCACATTATTATTGAAAGGCAGGAAGACGGAGGGTTCCAGAGCAGTGTCTCTTCAGTCTGGCTGAGCCTGGGCCTGGTACTTAAATTCCTTCAGCTTCAATCTCCTTTTCTGTAAAGAGGGGATAATAAAAATATCTACCTCATATAATTAATTGTTTGGGGGATAAAATAAAATACAAAGATAAAGTGCTTGGTACAAAGTAAGCCCTCAGTAAATATTAGTCATTACTAAGTAAAGGTCATTTCTTTTGAAATAACATGGACTCAAGTCTCATGGATTTTATAAAATAAAACAAACATCTTAAAACTTGGGACTGTTTAGACACCTCTGGGATGCCATTCTGAAAGAGGCTGGCTTCTTAGAGGTGGCCTCTTCAATAGAGGAGACATTGTTAGTGTGTCTTCCTGCTTCTCTGGAGCTGTGTAATTTGAAGGTGGGCCGGGTTGTCAGGGAACACCTGTGTAAATGTATCTTTTCCTCGGACACCTTTGCAGGCCTGCAGTTTGAAAGTAATTTTCCTAAACCAGAAAAAAGTATGTTTGAATTACCAGAAGTGAAACGTTTCTTTAACAGAATTTTCTCTCAGGGGCCTCTCCTGAGCTATGAGGTACAAAAATTAGTCATCTACATCCACCTCTCCATACACATCCTTTAAAAAACTTTGGAGTATAGACTTTCGTTTAAAATTCTTGGTTAATACTTAGATGGAATGGTATTAATTACTTTTTTCTTTTTAATCAACACAAGGAAAAAGGTAAGATTATCAGAAGAGTGATTTAGGAGCATTGCCAAGGAAACTCTTGAAAGTGAGATAACATAGTGTCTGGGATTGATTAGAACTAGAGGTCATTGTAGTCGAGGTGAGAACTGCTATTTGGGAAGGCAACTCTGTAGTGGAAAAACACTGGACAAGAAATTGGGAGATCAGGCGTAATCATGTTCATTCAGCCTTTAGCTGCATGGTGTTGTCAAGTCTTGTAAATTTCCTGAGTCTTTGGTTTTTACCCTCATCTCTAGGATTGACTTACAGACTGTGCCCCAGTAGTCTTCATTTGCAGAAACTGCTCTGCTACAAAAATGAAATAATTGTAGTCTTTCCCTAATTTGCCAAAAAAAAAAAAAGCTTTTAAAATTGAATTTATAAGCTTTTTTAAAATTCTTTTTCTTACCTGAAATTGTCTTATTTTGTTTCTCTTCATCTGCTACCAAGTATTCATAATATATACTTGTTTATAGTCATTATTTTCATGGAAGTGGGAGACTGTGGTCATCATTTTATGCTCAAGTTTGTGGTGGCACTGCCCACATCCTCGTTTTCTGGTATTGTTGGATTGCTCACCAGAGACGCTCTTGGGCTGATGATGCTTGGGAGCACTTACCCTCCACAGCCTGGCCTTGTAGCTCAAGTACACCTGCTGTGGGCATGAGGAGTGCCTTTTTGAGCTGGGGTTAAAGAAGATTTCTGATGGAAAGAGTCTTGAAATCATAGATTTTAGATCTTCAGAGGGGCCTCAGGGATCATCTTACTTGACTTTGACTTACCCAAACCAAGGCTCAGAGATATTGGCAGTCATGAGGCCAGCTCTGGTAAGGCTAATAAGGTAGGGCTGAGTGAGCAGATATCCACACCCCAAGCTGGTATACTTTCCACTACTGAATTCTTAGATCTGATCACTGTTTAAGTTCAGAAATTGTTCAATGTTTTTCACTTTTCTGGTGTAACAGTAGACTACCTGTTATCTTGAGGAACTTCCTGTTGCTGTGACATCGTGGAAATTGACAGAAGTAGTCCAGTGCCAAACTTGAAAAACAGTCTGGACTAGTACATATTTAGGCAGAACCGTTCCTGCAGTGAACTATGGACAAAACTGGCTAAGAGTGTAAGAGGTGCTGAAGACTGTGTGGGTGTCAGTAGGATAGAGGGGCAGATCAGGGTAAGTGTGTCTTGACAGATAGATACCTTGCCTGTGACTTTGGACTCATTAGCACTCTATGTCATCCTACCAGAGTCATGGCTAAACTCTTAAGGGTTATGAATATTGTTTGGTTTCAGGGAAGATTTGTTGTTAATCTCACTTGCAAAGCTAAGGGTAAAGGTTCAATAGAGCTTAGTCAAGATTGTGGTCTCTGGCAAGACTGTTTCTACAGAACTCCTTCCATAATCCCTGATCACTTGGATTCTTGCTTTTAGGAAACACAGAATAGATTCCAATCAATTATTTATGAAAAGAATTATGAAAATATAAAGAGAACAAGTTCTTGGCTTAATACATACTTTTGAGAAAACTATTCCATTGGACTTTCCCCTATTAACTTTATCTTGCCTGAAACCTTATTGAAATTTTTATTAGTGTGCTGAGTCAACACTTAGTTGAGCTAAAGATAGATAAAAACTTGCAATTGAAATGTGTTTGTGAGATTAAGCTTCCTAATATGTAATTGAGTATTCTACTTCTGCACATTATCACACATGTATTTCAAAATTGGACCTCAGAGAAATCAATGTTTTACTACATTAGAGGTGACCAACTATCTTAATAAAGTGCACTTGAATTCTCATCTGTGTGCCTCTAAACTTTGCAGAGCACTTTTATTTTTAAGAAAAATTTTAAAGGTTTTATTTATTTTTAGAGAGGGAAAGGGAGGGAGAAAGAGAGGGAGAGAAACATTAATGTATGGTTGCCTCTCATGCGCCCCCTACTGGGGACCTGGCCCGTAACCCTGGCATGTACCATAGACTGGGAATTGAACCAGGGACCCTTTGGTTTGCAGGCTGGTGCTCAATCCACTGAGCCATACCAGCCAGGGTTGCAGACCACTTTTAAGAACACTTACACATAAGACCTATACATTGTCTGCGTCAGAATTACCTGGATGAATGATTTCTAAATCAGAATTTGCAGTGATGGGACTGGGTAATCCTCATTTTTAGTAAATTGCCCAGATAGGTTGTCCCAAAGCCTTAGCTCTTATATGCCTCACAACCCTCCCAGGATTCCACAGGTGAAGATATTGCTCAAAGAGGGGAAGTGAATTCTGTGTTACCCCCACTCATATTCTTTGGACATTTATGTGTATTTTCTGTGTATCTGGGAGCAGACTAAGTATGAAGTTGACACAAAACATTGTCATTATAAACTTAGCTAACTATAGACCTTGGATGGTAATGACTAGGAACCACTTGCTGTGTTTTTATTGCTGTGCAATTATTCCCAAGACATGGCCAGGTAATGTGAGGTACTTAATATTTTCCCTATTTTATTCTTTTTAGTCAACTACTATATCTTATCTAATCTTGGGTAGACACTCTTAACTCTGTCCATTGTTGTTATTTCATCTGCTCTTCTGTGAGGCTTTTTTAAAAAAGGCTGGATTTGTTTTCCTGTCTTCCCCACAGAGTCTGCGTGTCCCTTCAGATCAGGAATTGTATATGGTTGATGTCAGTAATATGGCTGCCCACCCAGTGGGAGGACACAGGAGGAATTTGAATCCTGGTTGCTGACTGGCTGATTGATGCAAAGGGACCTGGATAGCTAATGCTTCTTTAGTCATTCAACTTGAGCTCTCACAAACCTCCCCTTCCATTTTATTTTCACTGTTGCCACACCAGTTTCTACCATCATTTCCCGTGGGTGGACTAAGTGGTCTTCCTTGCCTCCATCTCTGCTTTTAGACCCATCCTTCACAATTTTGTCAGGATAACCTTCTACAAACACTAGTTTGAACAAGTCCCTTCCCTTCTCAGTGACCTTTACTGACCTTCCCTGGCTTTTGAGGTCCTTAACAATCTTTTTACTGCCTTTCTAGATGTCTCATCTGCTTTTCAAGCCAAGTTTTGCAGTGGGTGACAGGTGTTTTCATTCTCCTCACAGTTTTAGATTTGGGGCTTGAGCTTAGGAGGCAGAGGACAGGGCAGAGATGTTGTAATAATTCCCATGGTATTGGCAAGGAGCACAGGAAGGAGGCCTAGGACAGGACTTGAGAATTCAGTGCCCATGTTGAGAAGGCAAGGGGGCTTGGGAAAAACAGAGAAGAGCGGTGAGAGAGTTAGGACAGGAAGGAGAGACAGCCACAAAAGTCAAAGGAAGAAAGAGCTTGGAGACGAAGAGTGTGATCAACGCAGTTGAGTATTTAGACATATTGATGAAGACTGAGTATATTCCATTGTGTTTCGTGAGTTACTGATGGCAGTTTGGTATGTTCCTTAAGTATTTCAGTTGTAACAGAAGCTAAATTGCTACATTCAAGGTGGCAAAAGCTGCAGCAATGAGGGCAGACCACTCATTTGTGAGATTTCAAAGTGAAAAGGCATGTTTTTTTTTTTTTTTCTCAAATAGAAGATGATTATGTGTTTTGAAGGCTCAGAGGATGGAGCCAGTGTAGAGGGAAAGGTTCAGTTGATTCCAGAGTCAACCTGGAAGGGAAGGGGGAGAGGGCAGGGTTTTTTGAGAGATCCTACTAACTCTGACGTGAGGAAGGAGAGGGTGGAGACTCAAGAGGGGAGCCATTATTTTCAGATCACTTTATTTTCTTCTGTCAGGTGGAAGAAGAATTTTACTTGTTAGCAATGTGCATGCAGTAGCTTGACTTGATTCTGCAAAGATTAATTTTCCAGAGACTGTAGTGTTACCTTCTCTTCCAAAATCTGAGACCACTTACCATGAGTCCCTGAAATAAGCCCAGTCCTTACACAATATGCGAGGCTGTGATGCACAAGAGCTGTGATTTAGGGTTCCAGTCCATCTCTTTGGCCATTTGTCTCACTGCTTGCTTTCTTATACTCTCTGCTCTATTTATCTTTATTTGGATATTCCGTGGCTTGTTTGGTCAATGTGCATTTGCTTATGCTGGCTGTGTTTTTTCCTGGAAGTGACCCTTTCCTGCTCTGCCTTCCTTCTTTGTGTCTTATTACATATCAGTTAACTATATATAGTTTAACCCACTGCTTAAAATTATGGTTTATGTTTATTCATGCTTTTATTTCCTCTGCGAGGTTATAAACTAATAGGATTTTTAAATCCAGGAATAACTTTAAATGTAATGAAATGTAATATGAAAATTTATGTACATGTCAGAGGACAGGCCTGAGTTGGGCTTCAGCCTTTGCTTCTCATGGGGTGTGGTTACATCCTGTTGCTTTGATAATTTACAAAATTGGGATGATGAAATGTATCTTTTAAAAATGTGGGACCAGACCCGGCATGCAGTAAGTGCTAATAGACCTTACTACAGTTGTGAATAATGGATTTCTTGCTTCCCAGCAATGTTTGATTGAACACTTGGATGAAGGATGAAGGGCAGAGGGGGAGTAGCGTGGTGTGCTCTTTTCCTCCCAAGTTACACTGAGTGCAGAGGTGGTGTATTCTGTTTAGTACTTCCATTCCAGGGCCTATGGATGTAGTATAATGCATACAGTAAAGAGTGAATGCATACAGTGAAGCAAATTATTCTTTATCACAATGTTAACTTGCTTTCTAAAATGCCCTATACATATAATTTTTTCATTGTGATTGCATAGAAGGAAGTATTTATTCTAGGAAAGTGGTGTACACGTGGTTGATACTGTCATTTTGTTTTTGTTTTTTTTTTTGATTGACAACTAGTTGGAAACTAGGCATGTAATTAGATGTTCGTTACTTTTATAGCAAGAGGCACAGCTTATAAAATTAAAATTTCCTTGACTACACTCCCTCAGCTTTGTTGTTGCCTACTGAATTCTGGGATTATTGAGTGATTTATATTTTGGCCCTTTTCTTTTCAGAACAAGTGCTGAGGCTTAAAAGTTTTAGTAGGGCAGTTGTGTGAAGTGTACATATCGTACATCTTATGAAACCAAAGTATTACCATGGGGTTGATTTATTTCTTACTAAGTTTTGATGTACTTGACATTATTTTTTTAAGTTATATTTTATTGATTATGCAATTACAGTTGTCCCAGTTTTTCCCCCTTTACCCTCTTCCGCCCAGCACCCCCTACTCCCTCAGGCAGTTCCCACCTCGTCCGTGTCCATGGGTCATGCATATATGTTCTTTGGCTGTACTATATCCTGTGCTGTACTTTACCATCCCTTGACTGTTGTGTAACTACCAATTTGTACTTCTTAATCCCTTCACTCTTTTCACCCAACACTCCCCACCCCCCTCCCATTTGGCAGCCATCAAAATGTTCTTTGTATCTGTGTTTCAGTTTTAGTTCTGCTTGTTTATTTTATTTTTTTTAGATTCAGTTGTTGATATATATTTGTTACCATTTTATTGTTCATATTTTTGATTTTCTTCTTAAAGAAGACCCTTTAACATTTCATAGAATGCTGGTTTGGTGATGATGTACTTCGGTTTTTTTCTTGTCTGGGAAGCCCTTTATCCGTACTTTGATTCTAAATGATAGCTTTGCTGGGTAGAATAATCTTGGTTGTAGGTCCTAGCTTAATATCACTTTGAATATTTCTTGCCAGTCTCTTTTAGCTTGCAAAACTTCTTTTGAGAAATCAGCTGACAGTCTTATATGGGGCTCCCTTGTAGGTAGCTAACTGTTTTTCTTTTCTTTTTTTTAAAAGATTTTATTTATTTATTTTCAGAGAGAAGGGAAGAGAGGGAGAAAGAGAGGGAGTGAAACATCAGTGGATGGTTGCCTCTCATGCACCCCCTACTGGACACCTGGCCCACAACCCAGGCATGTACCCTGACTGGAAATCAAACCGGTGACCCTTTGCTTTGCAATCTGGCGCTCAATTCACTGAGCCATGCCAGCCAGGGCCTAACTGCTTTTCTGTTGCTACTTTTAATATTCATTTTGTCTTTAACCTTCGGCATTTTAATTACAAGGTGTCTTGGAGTGGGCCTGTTTGGATTCATCTTGTTTGGGACTCTGTACTTCCTGGACTTGTATGTCT
This sequence comes from Mormoops blainvillei, assembly GCA_004026545.1. NCBI lineage: Eukaryota > Metazoa > Chordata > Mammalia > Chiroptera > Mormoopidae > Mormoops > Mormoops blainvillei. The sequence goes on along the minus strand of PVJD01003955.1, from coordinate 105,321 downwards.
GTTTCCTTCACCAAATTAGGGAAGTTTTCTTTCATTATTTTTTTTCTAATAGGTTCCCAATTTCTTGGTCTCTCTGTTTGCCTAGTACCCCCCTGATGCAAATGTTGGTATGACTGAAGTTTTCTAAGAGGCTTCTTAACACAATCCTCATTTTTTTTTTTTTCTGTTCTGATTGGTTGGTTTTTTGCTTCCTTGTCTTCCAAAACACTGATTTGATTCTCAGCTTCATCCATTATAGTGTTGATGCCCTGTAAATTGTCTTCATTTCCGTTGGTGTGTCCATTTCTAGGTGGTTCTTTTTTATGATTTCCATGTCGTTTCTTTATGCTGTTGAAGTTACTTCTTCCTTTCCAGTTTTGATATCCTTTGTTTCTTTTTCTTGCCTGAACACTCTGGCTGGGATTTCCTGTACTGTGTTGAACAGGAGTGGAGAGAAAGAGCATCCTTGTCTTGTTTCTGATCTTAGAGGAATAATGTTCAACCTTCACTATTGAGTATGATGGTAGTGGTATGATTGGGAGTATTTTTGTTATATCCTTTTTTACATAATTGGATATTCTTTGATACTACACCAAAACCCTACAGGTTATAGCTTATTTAAGGTTAGTTGCAATGTGGAATCTGAAGCCATTTATTCTGTTACGTTAAAATTTATTGATCTAGCATGTACTTTGAATGGATCTTTTACCCATGCAAGATTTTGTAACTTCATGCTTTGATCATTTGGAAAATATTGGTTTACTAAGTTATGTAGATTTTCCAAATGTTGCTATATATTCTTTTAATCTATGTATGTATCTATGTATGTACATTTGACTCACCACTGAGCTTATCAGAAAAATCTTTCAATAATTGGAAAGTGTCAAGGTTATGGTGGCAGGTGAGTTTTCCAGAGTTTTAACTTCTAGGTGAAAGCTTGCATTTTATCAGTGGCAATACATATTTAAAGTAATAGGCTTGCTTTGTGAAATATTTATCAGAAATTAACAAATATTCAAGCCTGAATGACTGTAGTTTCTCATTTGTTCTTTCAGGTAACAGTGGCATTCAGTGAAAAAAATTGGCCCTTCTAGCTTGCAGCTCAAACAGTTGCCACATGCTTAAAGTGCTTTTCCTCAATGTAACTGTTGAAATACTTCACATTTTATCACATAGAATTTAAAAAAGATATTAATAAAGGGCAAAGATTCAGTAAAATTAATAATTTTTATTACTTCATCAAAGGCATTCTTAAGTGAAACTGGCCTTTCCCCCCGACTTTTCCCCCTTTATGTCAGTGCATGAGGTGAAGAATACAATAACTATTGATACAGTTTGGTGTCACTACTTTGATCTGACAGAGGTGTCAGCCATTTTACGTATTACTGCATTTGCACCATTACTGGGAATGTTAACACAGTGAAAAGTGAAAAAGTCTTAGTATAACAATGCAATTAGTTTTGACCTTGCAGTCCCTCTGAGAACTTCTTAGGGAGCCACAGGGATTAAGGAACCATGTTTTTAGAACTGCTCTACTAGCATATAGTAGATATTAAGTACAGTAATATTCAACTGATACTGTTGTCTTGTATTATTCTTTATTTATAACTGTGTCTTCTTTGGTCTAGGCTCTTAATGTCTTCATCGCTAGTACTAGATACAGTGTCCCAGAGGGAGTAGGACATGGATAAATAATGTGATGAATGTATGAATTCCTGTGGTGTAGGATTGTTAAATAGCTACTGTTGTATTGGAGGCTAAAATGAAAGAGGCTGCTTTACTGGATGTATAGTTTATGAGGTGGTGCTTTCTTGATAACTTTCATTCTAAATGACGTTTTCCCCATTGGTACCAGATACCTGAAGAATTTGCATATTTGACATTTGGCTGTGTACCTGCCTCTCAGAGGATTCTGTGGGTGATGCTTGAGCTTTCAGGCAGGTAGAGTGTGTGTGATTTCCAAAAGTCAACCCTTTCCAGGAATTGACCATGTGTCCATTTGGACACACAGGCAGAGCCCAGATGCTAGTGTAGTGGGAGCATGGCCGAGCTCTGCTCAGAGCCCCATCTGAGGCAGCTGAGATAGAGGGAGGCTGAGTAGCACCTTCCTAAGCAGCCAGTGCCAAAAGCAGGACCAGTATCCTGAGTTCTGCTTGGATCCTTTTCTACACTAAGACCTGGCTTCTCAGCACTTTAATGCATGCATGTATATATGTATTTTTAGAGAGGGGGGAAGGGAGGGAGAAAAGGAGGGAAACATTGATGTGAGAGAAATACTGATCCATTGCCTGTCCCATGTCTCCAACTGGGGACCTGGCGCACAACACAGGCAATGTGCCCTGACCAGCAGTTGAATCAGCGACCTTTTGGTTTGTGGGACAGTGCCCAACCCACTGAACTACACCAGTCAGAGCTGGCTTCTCAACCACTTTAAACAGTGGGTTTTTAAAACAATTTGATGACTAAAAGGTCATGAGTACTGGAGCCACTACTAATCAGAGAGTTGTAAGGCTTTTTGTATGCTTTATCCCAACCCTGATGTTTGGATACCTAACCTAGAGGTGACTGTTATATTTAGACTTCTCAAAAGGGACATCTGTTTGGCTTCTGAGCTTTTCCTTTTTATAAGTGTTGTCTTAAGTGGGAGAAGTTGCTTCCTTGTAAGTGGATTGATTCTCTGTGGTTTGACCAAATTACCCTCTTTTTCCAAAGGGCTCAGGAGTTGGAAGGGGACCCCAGATACTGGCCCTGGTGGGTGTGATAATGATGGGTGATCTTCAGTGTTTTACAATGTAAGAGATTTGGCCTGGCGTTAACCTACTTACATGGGTAATTCCTTAGAAGGGCTTATTGAGTTCCCTGTTGCTTTTTTAAATAAACATTTTATTTATTTGTTTTTATTTATTTTTTAAAAGACTTTATTTTTAGAGAGAGGGAAAGGGAAAGAAAATGAAAGGAAGAGAAACATTGACGTGAGAGAGAAGCATCAATAGATTTCCTTTTGCATGCTCCCAGCTGGGGGCTTAGCCTGCAGCTCAGGCATGTGCCCTGATGGAGAAATGAACTGGTGACCTCTTGGCCTGTGGGACGACGCTCAACCCACTAAGTCACATCAGTCGGGGCTATTTATTTGTTTTTAGAGAAAGAAGAAGGAAGGGAGAAAGAGAGTGAGAGAAACATGGATGGTTGCCTCTCACATGCCCCCAACTGGGGACCTGGTCCTGCAACCCAGGCATGTGACCTGACTGGGAATCAAGCCAGCCACTTCTTAGTTTGTGGGATGATGCCCAACCCACTGAACCACACCAGTCAGGGTCCCTGTTGTTGCCTTTGATGCTAGGGTGGGTATATGTGTATTGAGGAGAGTTAGAGTTTTTTTGATTTGTTGGTTTTGTTTTAGTGAACTAGTAGTTTTGAGAAGGGAGTCAGCGGGTGATAGAAGAACAGAGCTTAGTGCTGGGGGAGGAAGATGTGCAGCCACCTCAGGAAACTGTAGAATTTGTTGGCATTACAGTTTTCAGTGTGAAGTCCCATAACCTGCCCGATTTGATGTTCACCAGGATCTTATTAAATAGGGAGATACAGAAAATGAGACTCATCAATGTCATTCTAAAGTCATATCGTTAGTCAGTGGTAGATGGGCACTAGTCCTTAGTCCTCCTGCTTCCTAATGGATGCATGTTTGTAACTACATTAGGCTAGTTTTATTAGTGAGAGAGGGTTCTCATGGCTACAGCCCTTGCTCAGATGTGGATTGAAGTCAGAAGGAGTAGACAGGGTCTTTCACATGGGAAATGTGATGGCCATTCTGCAGAGGTGGGATGAACCCCACCCAAAGCATGGCTCTTATGTCAAAGGCAGGCTAATGAGGACACATGCCCACCAAAAGAGCATGAAAAGCCTTCTTACTCACATCATGAAGCTTTGAGAGGGATCACAGGGCAGGCTTGGAAATGTCTTGAGAGAGCAGGAAAATGAGACTGGCTTGGCTTTTATAGTGTTTAGGGGGTGATGTTGGCTCAGGACTTCCTTGCCCACCTCCTGGGCTTGGGTGGTTTGGAACTCCTGCATGTGCCAAAGGAGGGACCCTGGGTTTTCATACCAGCTTGCCCAAAAGTGGGGCAGAAAGGGAAGATGGGAAGTGGTAGGGCTTGAGCATTGCCAGCAAACATCAAAAGCGGAACCAGACAGGAAAATACATCTTTCTGCAGGATGTAGCAACTAAAAGTTAGGTTCTAGGGGAGGGATTAAAGTGCTGCTGAAATAACTTGTGGGCTTAGCTAACAGTTATAACCATGTGTAACCTCAGCTCTACATATCCTGAAAACCCACATTTACTTCTCTATGTTAAAGTGATGTGTTTTAGCTGATTTAGAGTATTAGACCACTGGGAACAAGGGGGTGATGTGTGGGGAAAAGATGAGAAAGTGGTGGAGAAAGGCCATGAATGCAGGGATACTGCTTACTTTTATTGAGAATTCTCTTGCTTCTCTCCATTGTCCATCCCAGACTTATTTTATCCTGGGAGTAGTTAGGAAGAAAGTTAAATTGGGTTAGCAGTCTGTTGGAAGTTTTGAAATCTCATTTTAGCACACAGGAAGGGAACCATAGCCATCCTGTCCAGACATTTTAGCGCTCAGCAAGCTGATGCTACCTAATGAAGCAGGGTACACACAGTGAAGAAGTGCGAGTGGGTCAGTAGGTTGTGGGGGGAGGACTGCTTGGTGATAGGACTTTTTGAATTTGGAAAACTCTCTCAGTTATTGATTAGGTTGCACATGGAGGGTGGTTTTTGGAAGCCAATAGGACATGAACTTTAACAGGCTACTATGTAGTCATATGTTTTTAATGTTAAGGATTAGTTATAACTTTGGATGGTGTCAATGTTGAAGCATATTCTAGTTCTTAATGTGTGCATTTACTTTCACATTGCATTAGTGGAGAAGAATATGCTGCTCTGAGGGTCCCTTTGGAGGTCTAGAAGAGATATGTAGTTTCTTCTGTTTTAGAAGATGACTTCACTGGGACCAGTGAAGCTTGTAAGAAACATGTGCCATTTTCTTAAGTCAAATTATGCCATTTCCCAAAGTACTTGAATTTTTCCCCCTATTTTGGTCTGGCTGAACTACTTTTACTCTCTAAAATTTCATGTAACAGTGTCTGGTCGAGATGGCGGTATAGATCGACAGGGCTTGCCTCTTAGTTCATCCACATCAAAATTAGAACTAAAATATAGAACAACCATCACTCAGAACCGTCAGAAATCTAGTTGAATGGCAGTCTGACAGCTACCGAATTAAAGAAACCACATCCATCCAGACTGGTAGGAGGGGTACAGATTTGGAGGGGTCCCATTACCCACATGTGGTGGATAAAAATTTGGAAGGGATGTCTTAGGAGCAAACAGTCCCAGCCCCATCCCAGGCCCCATCCCAGGGTTCCAGTGCTAGGAGGTAAGTTGCCACAACTTCTGGCTGCAAAAACTAGCAGGGGTTGAGTCGGTAGAAGAAACTGCAGGACCCCCAAACAGTTCTTAAAGAACCCATACACGGACTAACCTACTCAGACTCACTACTTCTGAGCTACAGCATCAGGGTAGCAGCTCGTAAGGCACCAGTGGCATACTGAGAGAAACTAAAGCGTCTGGCAGCAGGGCAAGCAGAGATCATTGTCCCTTTTCTAAGCCCTCCGTCCACAGAGCCACAAAACCAGCAAGCTGTTGCCATATCTGAGACTCCATCAATCTGGCTAACACTGTTTGTTGCATCCTGGATATCCCCAGAGACTCTGCCCCACCCAACTTACAGGCCCACCCAAGCTGCTTTTCCATATGAATGGCTGGTCTTGCTTCATGCTTCACAACTTCCTAAATTCTCTCAAAGAGCAGTAGCTAGCCTCAGTGAGCATCAGACCCAGCACTAGCAGCAGCCAGCCTATATTCACAGCTTGCCTTCATCTGGGAATCTCAAATCCCAGCACAAGTAGCAGCCATCTCAGATTGCTTTATAGCTCAGGCAGGGAGTTCTGGGCAAAACACAGGTTGGGCCTGACCTTGGCCTGCACCAACTAGGAAACCCCAGGGCCCACTCACCCCAGTGGACAGCTAGCTACAGACCACATTGGAGTACCACCATCCTGCCCCAGCACAGCTGATCCACCACAGAGGGCTGAGGGTGGAGGTTGGTGGTAAGTGGTCACAACCAATCCTTGCAGCTGACTGGCCTGGGTAAATCCCTCCCATTGACCTGCCAATAGCAACCAAGGCTCAACTACAAGAGGAGAGCATACTTAGTCCACACGAAGGACACACCTTGAGTACCAGCTTGGGTATTAGGGGAGACCATGCCACTGGACCCTACAGGACACCTACTTCATTAGGACACACTACCAAGATGTGGAGTAAAAGTAATTCATAGAAACAAACATAGGTAGGCTGTCAAAATGAGGAGACAAAGAAACATGGCCCAAATGAAAGAACAGATTAAAACTCCAGAAAAAGAGCTAAATAAAATAAGCAATCTAAATGGAGATAAACAATCTATCAGACGCAGAATTCAACACACTGGTTATAAGGATGCTCAAGGAACTTGGAGAGGACCTCAGCAGCATAAAAAAGATCCAGTCAGAAATGAAGGATACACTAATTGAAATAAAGAACAATTTACAGGGAAACAACAGTAGAGTGGATGAAGCCAAGAATCAATTCAATGATCTGGAACATAAGAAAGCAAACAACAACTACTCAGAACAAGAAGAAAAAAGAATCCAAAAAAAAAAAAAAGAGGATAGCATGAGAGGCCTCTGGAACAACTTCAAGAGGTCCAACATTCGCATCATAGAGGTGCCAGAAGGAGAAGAGAAAGAGCGAGATACTGGAAATCTATTTGAAAAAATAATGAAAGAAAACTTCCGTAATTTGGAGGAGGAAATAAGACATGCAAATCTAGGAAGCACAGAGAGTCCCAAAGAAACTAGATCCAGTGAGAACCATAGCAAGAGACATCATAACTTAATTACCCAAGATTAAAGGTAAGGAGAGAATCTTAAAAGCAGCAAGAGAAAAGGAGAGTTACCTACAAAGGAGTTCCCATAAGACTATCAGCTGATTTCTCAAAAGAAACCTTACAGGCAAGATGGGGCTGGAAAGAAGTATTTGAAGTGATGAAAAGCAAGGACCTACATCCAAGATTACTCCATCGAGCAAAGCTATCATTTAAAATGGAGGGCTGACAAAGTGCTTCCCAGATAGGGTAAAGTTAAAGGAGTTCATCATCACCAAGCCCTTACCACATGAAATATTAAAGGGACTTATCTAAGAAAAAGGAGATCAAACGTGTCAACAGTAAAATAATTATAGACTCACAACTATCAACAGCTGAACCTTAAAAAACAAAAGATAAACTAAGCAAACAACTAGAACTGGAACAGAATCACAGAAATGGACATCACATGGAGGGTTATCAGTGGGGCAGGGGAAGCGCGAGAATGGGCGAAAAGGTACAGGGAATAAGAAGCATAATTGGTGGGTACAAAATAGGCAGGGGGAGGTTAAGAATAGTACAGGAAATGAGAAGCCAAAGAACTTACATATGTGACCCATGGACATGAACAAAGGAGGGGGAATGCTGTTGGGAGGAGACTGCAGAGTGGAGGAGGAATAAAGAGGAGAAAAATAATGGGACAACTGTAATAGCATAATCAGTAAAATATACTTTTAAAAAAAGTATAAATAAGTAGTTACATTATAGCCATGGGGATGCAAAGTACATAATGGGAAATGTAGTATCCAAAGAACTTTCACATATGACCAAGGGACAGGAAGCCATGGTGGGGAGATTGCCTGAGGGAGTGGGGCTGCTTGTAGGGAGCAATGTGGGAAAAATCATGACAACTGTAATAGCATAATTAATAAAATATAATTAAAAATAAAAAGAAATAAAATTTTATGTACCTAAGCATGTTGTATACATTCAGGCCACCACCATTTCATTCCAGCTACATGGAAGTTGTGTTCATCTGATCATGGGTGTTTTGTGTGGTTTATAGTAGATACTCTGTGTTTTTCCATGACATTTTACTCATTTGTACAGTCATCAAAGAATTAAATACCCATTCTTTCATCACTGGAAAGTCTTAGAGTCATTTGTGGTATGTATTTGTGTTCAATTTATGTAGCATTTTGGGGTATTACTCTTACTCAGGAATAATCCTTATTATCATTGTGTCTTTGGCTGGTAGGAAGATTCCTGTTATTTCCTGGATTATGATAAGTCTCAGATCATTGAGGGCTTGGATCCAGAAGTGCTGGTTCCATTTTGGTTTGTATTTTGTAATGAATGCCTGGAGTGGGTTTGACATCATATTACTGAAGTATTTATGTGTAATGCATTGATTATGCAGTGATCACTCTAGGATATCAGTGTTAGTCAGAACATATATCTGGAATATCCTTCCCTTTCATTCTTACTCCTGATTTACACCCGGGAATTGAGCCCCCTTTCCAATCTGGGATACATAATGGGCTATTAGAGCCCAAAGAGATCTTAGGTATCCTTATTTCTTTTTCATGTTATGTACATGAGGAGAATCTGATAATAACAACTCAGTTCAAACACCTGTTGTGAAAAAATTTTAAAGTATACAAAATTAAAGGGAATAGAATAATGATTTATCATATATTCATCACCTACATTCAGTAATTTGAAGCTATTGCCCAGGTACAGCTGTTATATATAGAAGACTTGACTATGATTTTATTCCCTCACAGCAGCCTTTTGGGACAAATAGTATTATATCTCCATACTGAAGGTCAGAAAACTGGCTGGCCTAGAGAGGTGAAGTAACTTGCCCAGGGTAACATAGTCAGCACCCACCGTCAAAGCCTAGAATTGTTCAGACTTGCTTTGGACAGTCTTTCTGCCGTTGACCCCTGCAGTACTACATATTTCTGCATTTAAACAGTAGATTTAAAAGGAACAATGACAGTATTATTGAGGTGTATAATTCTGTCATTCTTTGTGAGCACTTGAAGTTTTTGTTGCTGCTTAAAAATTAAAACAGTGAAACAGAGCAAACCTTGAGGTATAATATTTTTGTTTGGTAAGTGCAAATTTTAGTTCATATATGAAATATTCTACTAAATTTGCATTATATCTGTAAGTTGAAATTTATTATTTTACAACTAATTGATTGTTCTCATACTAAAGAACAAATTAAGAAAATAGTAGTTATTGATTTTTACATAAAAGCTTTTTTGAAAATAGTTTTGTTACCAGACAGGGGACCTGGCCCTGAGCGGATCTGCCTAGGGCCAGCTGTAGTATGTGGGTTGTTGACTTCATGTAGGAAAGATTTCACAAGAGTCCAGGTGACTGAGTGTATGTTTATTAAACTGGGGACAGTGAAACAGGGAAGGGCTCAGCATAGAAGAAGCAACAGGAGAGCCTAGGCTGGGTTGCTTTAACTCACTGGGAAGACAGAGAAAAGAGGGCCTTGGAGATAGGATCAGGGGCTAAGTCTAAGACAGGCTGCTGCCCATTGCTCCCCTAGTTACAAATCTCATGGGACCCTTCGAGTTTAGGAGATTTGTGCCTGTGGGGGAAGAAGAGAGGAAAGGGAATGGTGCAGGCTGCTCCCCAGAGGGAGAGCATGTGTGCTGGGTCCTTTATCTCAAGTCTTCAGGCTTTTATCTCTCTCTTGAAGGAGGGAATTTTAGGGGAGGTCTCAGGGGAGGATTTCAGCAGCATACACCTCAGTTTTCCAGGTGTGTTCTTTCAGGGTCATTGTCTCCACTGATTGGACAATGCCATGGTAGGGGGTCATCAGTCCTGGTGTCACCTGCCTGACTTTGCTGCTTTTCTGGGCCTAGAGCTGAAAGACAATTCAGGTCTAGATGTTATCTCTTGGAAGGTGACCTTCTGTATCTGACTGTAAATTGCTCACCAGTTTGTTCAGCTGCCTGCCTCAGTTTCCCTGTTCCACTTATCTTGGCCTCAGTTTTTTTCGTATGAGGAGAGAGTGATAAAAAATGATCCTTTCTGGGTGTTGAATACATGAGGTGTGCCACTGTAGGCAGAATACTTTTTCTGTGGTACATTTTTAAATGAGCAGACTTGAGGATCTTTCATATGTGCAGCTGGAGCCTTTGACAGGACAGAAAGAAAGACACTCATTACGTATATTGACGGCTTACTCTGTGCCAGAATTTGCTAGCAGTTGGCGCACCTTTATCACACTGTCATTTGATGAGTTTCTTACATTCTTTTCTTCATTGCCAATGGGCTGTGAGAGAAAGCAGGAAAGCTCCAACAGGGCCTGCTGAACCACTCAGCTTAAAAGCATGCGGGGAGGGTAAGGCTACTCTGGGAGGGAGGCTGATGGAGACTCGAGTGGTGAGTTTTGGCTCCTTTCCTCTTACCTCAATATCCCTAATTAGGCCAGTTGTTCCTAATTAATTTTGTCACCAGGGGACATTTGGCAAGGTCTGCAGACATTTTTAGTTGTCACACTGGAGGGGAGGTGCTACTGGTAGCTAGTGGGTCGAAGCAGGGATGCTGCTAGACCTCCTGCAGTGCCCTGGACAGCCTCCCACCTCCACGACAAAGAATGATCTGACCCAAAATGTGAATAGCACTGAGGCTGAGAAACTCTGACTTAGAGTAGATCACTTAAACTTGTTCAGTCTGCTACCTCATTTCCTCATAATGGGGAAAATAACTTTTCTCATAAGGTTGTTTTGAAGAACTGAGAGAGATAATACATTTAGGAGCTCAGTTGTTCATAACGATTATGATTAACCTAGTGGAAAAAACCCAGAGGATGAAAAAACTGGTGCTGTGATATACTCAGAAACAGTAGAAATACTGTACTCTTTATATTCTTAGTACTTTATGTGGATAATAATGCTTAGAATAATGACCTTGAATCAGGAATTGAACTGGAAACCACTTAGGAACTTTTTTTTAAAACAAAAAATAGTGTTTTTGGCCAAATGCTAAGTTTGTCAGTATTTTGCAAACTGGTCTGATAAGTCACCTGGGGTGATTGTAAAATGACGTGATCCCTTCCTTAAAGATTTGATCGATAAGTTAGAGTAGGGCGTGCGAATCCTGTTTTAACAATTGTCCTCAGTTGATTCTTAAGATCAAGCAAGGATGGGAAACAGTCATTTTAGTAAGAAAAAAGGTTTCTTTGTCATGTAAGTTTGGGAAACCCTCCCTTAGATTAAAACAGACTTCTCTCCTACAGCACTCTGCTGAGCCTTTAATGTGACTAAAAAAACAAAAACAAAAACATACATATATATACATGGCAACATTATCCAAATTTATTTAACTATAGAATTCTTTTTCTATTAGGCACGTAGCAGTGTGATGTTACACAGACAGTGCTTTCAGAAACAGTGAATTGTAACAACTCACTTCACAAATTCTAATCAAAGGAGGGTTTCCTGCTAGTGTTTTCAGCAGGATAGCTACTTGGCTTTGTAACCTCCTGAAAGATGGGAGGGAACTGCAGTGGAGGAAATGGGATTGATGCAGATCATCACTCACTGGAGTATAACTTGAACTTGAATTGAATCTATTTGGGTCTGCACACACATGCACTGAGATTGCTCCCGGCCCAACCTGTACATAGGGTTGGCCTGGGCTCTCATAGCTTGGGTTCGTGAGAGGAGCTTTCGGTAAGAAGTGCTTCTGTCAGGGCCAGGATGTCAGCAGTCCTACCCTCTGAGGCTCCTCCGTGATGCCTTGGGAGGGTTATCTGATTTCTGTCTGAGGTCCACACCTATGTTTGTCTCAGAAAGTGCCTGCTAGTGCTTAGATAGATGATTGATGAATTTCTTTGGGACCACCACTTCAGCTGAGGGCAGTCATCACAAGGAACTCACATTAATGCACAAAGTAAAATCCACAGGCCGAGCCTTTGTTCCCACCATATGGACTGAGTTTGTCTTTTACAGTGATTGTAGCAACAAGATAGTAGCAGAGACCCAGATAACAGCTATAGACCTCCTGAGAATTGATGCTGGCTGCTAATCTGGTTACTTATAACTTTCATTATTGTAATTTGAAAATATTAAATCTGATTATAAAGATAAGTAAATTTAAACATCGTATTTATTATAGCAATATTCAGTTGTATCCTTATGTCTCATTTTATTTAGCTCTTCTCCTGTTTTTTTCCTAAGTATTTGTTAATACAAACATGCTGCACCTGTCTCTTTAGGCTCATAATATTCATGTTTTTATAGGATAGATATCTAGAAATGGAAGATGGGTGTCCTGCAAGCGTTCAAGGGCAGGCAGGTTCACACGGGATTCAGGCAGACAGAAAAACATATGCAAAGCCACCAGGATGTCTGACACACCTTTATCCGCCTTTATCCCAGGGTGGAGCAACCTAGGCTTGCCACTAGCTGCGAGTGGCAGCACCAGAGGCCCTGACTCCCTTGTATACTAAGTATACACAAAACCAGCAGGATGCCAACACTGACCTTCTGGTTATGTAACAGAGCTTCATTCCACCATGTGGGCCCCTACTCTTGGTTATATGACCACTGCTAAGTTGTGTTTGCCCAGATATCTGTGTGAGGGAGCCTTACTAACTCCATTGTCCCTACATTGAGCCATGAAGAAATTCTGGATATTTGTAAAATATAGTAGTTCCCTCTTATCCGAGGGGTATATGTTCCAAGACCCCCAGTGAATGCCTGGAATTGTGGATAGTAAGTACCGAACCCTATATATACTATGTTCTTTTTTATACATACATACCTATGAAAAAGAGTAATTTAAATAGTAGTCACAGTAAGAGGTTCACAATAATAACTAAGAATAAACTAGAACCAAAAAAAAAGAAAGTAAAACAATTATAACAATATATTGTAATAAAAGTCATGTGATAACCTATTTGATCACCTAGACAGCTACTAAGTGACTAACGGGCAGGTAACATATGTATACAGCCTGGGGACACTGTGCAAAGGGTGAGTCAAGTGTGCCAGGCAGGATTGAGCGGGAATGGCATGAGTTTTCATCTCCTATGCAGAATGGTCTATAATTAAAAACTTGTGAATTGTTTATTGCTGGAATTTTCTATTTAATATGTTTTGACCAAGGTTGATCATGAGTAACTGAAGTCATTTATAAGAGCAGAGAGACTACTGTATATGAAACTCCAAATTAATACTTTTACTATGTATCATTTAAAACTGTAATTGACAGACTGTGATTAACCAAGGTAGGGAGATAGGAGTGATCTGCTTCCCCCTCCCACTCTGTAGGCAATAAAAGGGTCCATCTAGACAATTTAAAAACAGTGACAAAGCTAAGTCAGCCTACTTTTTTTAAACATTACCTTGTGCCTGCTATTTTGATCAGTGTCAGTGATAAAATACTCTTCCTCTTCAAATCTTTTGTTGGTCTAGGTTCCAGATATTTGCTGTTGAAGCTTTTGTTTTACATTAATAAACATTCTGTTTTACCTGGATGTTAAATAATGTACAGTTGGTTCCATACCTGGGGATGTAGAAAAAAGTTCATAATGATTTGTAATCTTGAGCTTGCTTTCTGTGTACTTTGTGTCTCCAAACCCTATGGTCCTAATGTGCTAAACAGTGGATTGAAATAAACAATGATAGTACCATGATTATAATTCTGTCATTCTGGGGGGCCACTGGAGTTTTCATTTCTTTCTAAAATGAAGAAAAGTGAAACAACTTGAGGTATAATCTTGTTGTTTGTTACTTTTCAAATTTAGTTCATACAGGAAATATTTTGTCAGCAGTTTTCTGGAGTGGAACTATATACATGCCCAGCATCAAAGATTGAGAATTCCATGTGTTGCATATCCTCACCAACACCTGATACTTTTTAAACAAGTGAATTTAGTTTCACTATGATCCTCCTAATAGTGGATAGGGAAGTTTAAAAACCCACCTGCATTTTGCAGCATGCATTATCAGAACCACCTGATGGTAGGATAATAGGGTATGCCTAATAAATAAGAAAATTGTCGTTTCTCCTCTCAAGAACGAGATATTTAGGTATTTAATTGAGAGAGACAATGGTCATTTACTGAGCCACTTGAAAGAAGAAAGGTTAGCATGACACTGTTAATTTCAGTGAACATGAAGACATAATTTAGCATTAAATGTCTGAGAGTTCTAAAAATTACTACAGATTTGTATTAGTGCTTCTTTTAAGATTCCTGTTCCTTTGTCTGTTTATATATTGGTTTTCAACATTCTGATTAAAATGAGAAAGAGAGCAATAGGAATTAGTTGTGCTTTTAGACCTCTGGCTGTGTAATTCCATTAGATTTAGCTGAAAATATGTGTCATATTCCTGTAAAAGAAGAGAGCTAGTGACCTGGGGACACTTAACTTGATGTTGGCTGTTTGTGAAATCATTCATCACATTCTGTTAGTTTTTCTTTATCTTTGTATTATGTCAGTCTGTGGGACCATATTATCCTTAGCTGCTATTAACCTTGGTGTTAGAAAAAAGGCACGTCTGGGGTGGAAAGAGATCCCCAGTAAAGCACGTTAACTTTTCCATCATCAGGTGTCCCCTGGGAGAGCTGTGTTCATCATGGTGATATATTTCTTTTCTCCGTTAGTGTGTCCAAAGGTCGTAGGAGCTCCAATTAGAAAACATAAGGATTGAATAAGTGGCTGTGGTTCTCCTGAGTACCAGGGGAGGATAAAAATGAAGAAGAGGCCGTTTCAAACTAATATACCAGTGAACCCTAAGCTGCATCAAGACTTACTTGCTCAGCGTTCTGTTAGGTACAGATGCGGGACAAAATGGCAGAAAGGGAAATAGCTTTAATCAGTTTATTTTATTTTGTTTTGTTTTTTAGATTTTATTTATTTTTAGACAGAGAGGAAAGGAGAAAGAGGGAGAGAGACATCAATGTGTGGTTGTCTCTTGCGTGCCCCCTACTGGGGACCTGGCCCACAACCCAGGCATGTGCCCTGACTGGGGAATCGAACTGGCAACCCTATGGTTTGCAGGCCGATGTTCAATCCACTGAGCTACACCAGCCAGGACTAATCAGTTTGTTGATTGAATATGCAAAATAGTTGTTAGGAGATAATTCTGAGAAGAAATGAATAGATAAAAAGAAGTCGAGAAATGGGAGGAGGGAAGTATGTACCTACATATATTCTTAAAAGTAATTTTATATATATGTATTATATATATATATAGTTTGTTTTTAAGAAACTTATTGTGGTCAGTGTTGGGGGAAGCTTAAAAATAATTTTCCTTCCATCTTCTAAGTTCTGTCTGGTCTCATAATCAAATTAACAGAGACAGATTAACAGAAGAAAACCTTTAACCAATGTCACCCCAATAAATTCAATTAAAAGATAAAATACAGGATTATTTAAGATGAGTTTAATTATTAAAAACATGTATTACTCTAAACACTGCAAAAAAAAAAACAACCCAGGAGAAAATCAAATTTTAATACATACACATGGGGTGTTCCTAAGCATGAAAATTCCAAAAACATTGAGCTAAAATGAGGTATATATGTCAGTTTGGACAAAGGAGAAAGGTGGGAGAGGGGGGAGGAGAATTGGGAAAGGGGAATGGGAATTTCATAGATATCTAATAAAGTGGCAAACAAATTCTTGCTAGCCAACTCAGAAACAATGAGCCAGAAGGGACTCCAGTAAACAGATTTTTGGGTGGATCCTTCTTGCCCACCACATATAATTCATATGTGCTAAAGTGAATATGCTATGATTCTCTTCCTGAAGCGGGTTTTTGTACCTGAGTATCTTTAAGAAGGATGGGGGGAGGTAAAAAAACTCTTCTTTAGTTTATTGGGTTTTAATTGTTTTCAGCTTGAAATAATCTGCATGACAGGCTTGCACATTCCTGGGAGACTCATTCCTGATACTATAGTTGTTTTCTAAGTTCAAAAAACAAGAGGTGGAGGGCTTCTAGAGTCCCAGGCAGTTCCTCTTATAGGACCGTGCCCCCTGCCCACCCCCACACCATGGACTTACTTGGACCCATTCTCTCTGAGTTCCAGCACTGGGGCAGCAGGTTGAAAGGAACCAGAGACAGATGATTCAAGATGATGGAGGAGCAAGTGGAAGCTACACTAACCTCCAGGACCAATCTGGAATTACAACTAAATTGTAGAGAAATCATCAACCAACTGAACACTAACTGGAGAGAAGCCTTATAACCTCAAAGAGACAAAAGAAACCACTGTACCGCAACATGACTGGTAGGCAGTGTAGAGGAGACGCCAGATGGCTGGCTGGCCGGCCTCCCATGGGTAACAGCTGAAGTACCAGAGGGATATTTCAGTGGCAGGAGGATTTCCCCTGAGAAGCATGAGATCTAAACCCCAAGCTGGGCTTCGCAACCTATGGCACCAGAGCCAGAAAGGAACTTAGATAACACCCAGCTGTGAAAAGCAGCACAGTTTCTGTCTACCAGGGAGAGATGGTTGGAGATGCAGAGAGCCCCTTAAAGGACCAACACATAAAATTTCATTTGCAGCCACTTAAGTTGGTCTCCTGCAAAGGTGGGGGGCAGAATGGACTAGAGATGCTTGAGGCAAGTCTGGTGTTGGTGGCTCTAGGGAGAGAACTGAATGAAAGCTACCAGGATCCCTGTGCTGAGTCATTCCCCATACTTCAGGAGCCATCTCTCTGAGGCAGAGCACTCTCTCTAAAAGGCATCAGCCTGAGGGGCAGCAATAGCCTGGCCCACAGGAATGACTTTTTCCCACCATGTTGTGCTTAGGCCAGGCTGTTGATTACAGCTTGATTAGAGTAACACTTCAGCTTGGCAGCTGATTAGTTTAACAACTAAAGTGGAAGACACAAAGAAGCAGCCAAAATGGGAAGACAAAGAAACAGACAGACCCCAAATGAAAATAAGTGAATTCTCCACAAGAGCTAGATGAAATGGAGGCAAGCAATTTATCAGATAGAGATTTTAGAGTAATGATTATAAGGATTCTAAACAGCATGAAACAAGACATAAAAACCATAAGAAAGGACCAGTCAGAAATAAAGAATACAATATCTGAAATAAGTAACATGCTGGAGGGAATAAACAGTAGGTTAGATGAAACAGAAGACAATCACTGTTTTGGAAGAAAAGGTAGGAAGAAATAGCCAGGTAGAATGCCAAAAGGAAAAAAGCATTAAAAAAATGAGAATGTAAGAAACATTTTGGACAGCATGAAGCATATCAACATCTGTATCATGGGAATACTAGAAAGAGAAGAGAGCGAGCAAGTGATCGAGAGCCTATATGAGGAAATAATGACTGAAAACTTCCCTAATCTGGTATGAAGAAGTCACACAAGTCCAGGAAGCTCAGAGAATCCCAAACAAGTTGGACCCAAAGAGACCTACACTGAGACACATCATAATTAAAGTGACAGGACTTAAAAAGACAAGGAGAGAATCCTGAAAGCCGTGAGAGAAAAGCAGGTAGTAAGGGAGCACCAATTAGACTAGCATCTTATTACTCAGCAGAAACATTTCAGGCCAGAAGGGAGTGGCATGTAATATTCAAGGTGATGAAAAACAAGGACCTACAACCAAGGCTACTTTACTCAGCAGAGCTGTCATTTAAAATAGAAGGAAAAATAAGGAGCTTCCCAGACAAGAAAGAGCTAAAGGAGTTTGTGTACACTAAACTAATACTGCAACAAATGTTAAAGTGCTTGCTTTAAGAAGGAGAAGAAGAAAAAGAGAAAGAAAAGAAAACCAGGAAAACATTCTAACAGTAAAATGGCACTACATACATATCTATCAATAATCACCTTAAATGTAAATGGCTTAAATGATCTTCCCAAAAGATAGAGGGTATTGAATGGGTAAGAAAACAAGACCCATATATATGCTGCCTCCAAGAGACCATCTCAGATTGAAAGATACACACAGACTAAAAGTAAAGGACTGAAAGAGATATTTTATGCAAATGGAAAGAAAAAAACCACTGGTGTAGCAGTACTTACATCTGAGAAAACAGACTTTAAAACCAAGGCTATAGTAAGAGACAAAGAAGGACACTATGTAATGATAAAGGAAACAATCCGACAAGAGGATATAACCCCGAGTAAACATTTATGCACCCAACATAAGGAGCACTTAAATATGTAAAGCAAATCTTGATGGATATAAAAGGAGAGATTCTCATGGTTTGGGAATTTAACACCCACACCCCATGACTTCAATGAGTAGATCTTTCAGACAAAAAATCAGCAAGGAGATAGCAGCCTTAAATGACACACTAGTTCAGATGGATTTAATCAATAACTTCATAGCATTTCATCCCAAAGCAGCAAAATATACATACTCTTTGTGTGCACTAGGAATGTTTTCTAGATTAAGACCACATGTTAAGGAAAAAAGAGACAAGTTTTAATAAATTAAAGAAGATTGAAATCATATCAAGCATCTTC
The DNA here is from genome assembly GCA_004026545.1 of Mormoops blainvillei. Taxonomy (NCBI): domain Eukaryota; kingdom Metazoa; phylum Chordata; class Mammalia; order Chiroptera; family Mormoopidae; genus Mormoops; species Mormoops blainvillei. Next base: position 86,892 of record PVJD01003955.1, on the reverse strand, counting down.
TCTGACTGCAATGCCAAGAAACTAGAAGTCAGTCACAAGAAGAACATTGAAAAACACGCAAAGACATGGAAGCTAAATAACATGTTGTAGAACAATGAATGGGTCAACAGTAATATCAAGGAAGAAATTAAAGATAGCTTGAAACAAATGAAAATGAGGACGAAGCAATCCCAAATCTGTGGGACCCTGGGAAAGCAATCCTAGGAGGGAAATACATAGCATTACAGGCCTGTCTCCAAAAACAAAAGGCTCAAATAAAAAATCAAACTTCACACTTAAAGGAGCTTGAACAAGAACAACAAAGAAAGCTCACAGTGAGTATAAGGAAGGAAATAATAAAGATTAGAGCAGAAATAAATAGAGTCTAAAAAAATAATACAAAACTATCAATGAATCCAAGAGCTGATTCTTTGAAAAGATAAACAAGATTCACAAACCTTTAACCAGATTAATCAAGGAAAAAAGAGAAAGGACTCAAATAAATAAAATCAGAAATGAAAGAGGAAAAATAGCAATTGACACCAAAGAAGTACAAAGGATTGTAAGGAAATGTTATGAATAATTATATGCCAACAGACTGGACAACCTGGACGAAATGGATATATTCCTAGAAACATAAATCTTCCAAAACGAAATCAGGAAGAATCAGAGAACTGAATAGGCACATTTCACCTAACGAATTTGAAGCAGTAATCAAAAAACTCCCAACAAACAAAAGCCCTGGACCAGATGACTTCACAGGTGAATTTTACCAAACATTCCAAGAACAAACACCTCTCCTCCTCAAACTATTTCATAAATTCAAGAGGTAGGGAGGCTCCCCAAACTCATTTTACAAGGCTAGCGTTATCCTAATTCCAAAATCAGGTAAAGACACTATAATGAAAGAAGTTGTAGGCCAGTGTACATGATGAACATAGATGCTAAAATCCTCAACAAAGTATTAGTAAACTGAATACAGCAATGCATCAGAAAGATCATACACCATGATCAAGTGGGATTTATTCTGGAAATGCAAGGTGGTACAGTATTCTCACATCAGTAAATGTGATCTACCACATAAACAAAACGAAGGCTAAAAACCACATGATCATATTCATAGATGCAGAGAAAGCTTTTAATAAAACCCAGCCCCCATTTATGATAAAAATTCTCAGTGAAGTGGCAATAGAGGGAATATAACTGAACATAATAAAGGCCACATTGTTAAACCCACTGCCAGCATCACACTCTGGGCAAAAACTACAAGTGTTCTCCTTAAGATTGGGAACAAGACAGAGATGTCCGCTTTTACCTCTCTTAATTTAACATAGTACTGGGAGTCCTAGCCGTAGCAGTCAGACGAGAAGAAGAAATAAAAGCATCCAAATTGGAAAGAAAGAAGTAAAACTGTCTTTATTTGCAGATGACATGTTACTGTACATAGAACCCCAAAGATTCCACCAAGAAACTTCTAGAACTGATAAATGAATTCAGCAAAGTCATAGGATACAAAATTAATACCTAGAAATCAGATGCATTTTTAATATGCCAATAATGAACTAACAATGTGAAATTAAGAAAACAATCCCATTCACAATTACTTCAAAAGGAATGAAATACCTAGGAATAAACCTAATCAAGTATGAAAAAGACCTGTACTTAGGAAATTATAAGACACGGAAGAATGAAATTGAAGAAGAATCAAGTGGAAGCACATACCATGATCATGGATAGGAAGAATTAACATCATTAAAATGTCCATGCTACCCAAGGCAATATATAGATTCAGCACGATTCCTATCAAGATTTCAAGGACGTATTTCACTGAACTAGAGCAAATGTTTCAGGAATTTATGTGGAATCACAAAAGGCCCCACATAGCAACAGCGATCCTGAGAAAGAAGACCAAAGTTGGAGGACTCATGCTATGTAATATCAAACTATACTACAGGACCAGAGTAATCAAAACAACATGGCACTGGCATAAAAACGCATAGATCAATGGAGAGAATAGAGAGCCCAGAAATAAACCCACACCTTTATAGTCAATTAATATTCAATAGAGGAAGCAAGCATATACAATGGGCTAAAGATAGTTTATTCAATAAATGGTGTTTGGAAAATTGGATGGACACATGCAGAAAAATGACCACCTTCTTAACACCACACACAGTAAATTCAAAATGAATCAAAGACTTAAATGTTAGACCAGAAACCATAAAAATCTTAGAAGAAAACAGGCAGCAAAATCTCAGACATTTCCTGTAAAAGCTTTTTATTGGGCCCTGGCTGGTGTGGCTCCTTGGATTGAGTACTGACCTGTGATCCAATGGGCCACCAGTTTTATTCCCAGTCAGGGCACATGCCTGGGTTGCAGGCCAGGTCCCCAGTATGGGGGGCGCATGAGAGGCAACCACACATTGATGTTTCTCTCCTCTCTTTCTCTCTGCCTTCCCCTCTGTCTAAAAATAAAGTAAGTAAAATCTTTAAAAACCTTTTTGTTTTTATTGGATATATCTCCCCAGGCAAAGGAAACAAAAGAAAAAAAACAAATGGGACTACATCAAACTAAAAACTTTTTGCACAGCAAATGTAATCATCAACAAAAAAAAGACAACCCAAGAATGGGTGAACATATTTACCAGTACATCTCATAAGAGGTTAATATCCAAAAATGATAAAGTACTTACAAAACTCAACACACACACACAAAAACCACCCAATTAAAAAATGGGTGAAAGACCTGAATAGACACTTCTCTAACGAGGACACACAGGTGGCCCATACACATATGAAAAGATGCTCAATGTCACTAATCGTCAGAGAAATGGAAATTAAAACCACAATGAGATACCACCTCACATCTGCCATAATGGCTACAGTCAATAAATCAACAAACAATAAGTGCCTCCAAAGTTGTGGAGAGAGAGGAATCTTTTTGCACTGTTGGTGGGAATGCAGAGTGGTGCAGCCACTGTGGGAAGCAGTGTGGACATACCTCAAAAAATTTTAAATGGATCTGCCTTTTGACCCAGTGATACCACTTTTAGGAATATACCACTTCTAGGAATATATCCAAAAGAACCCAAAACACTAATTTGAAAGAACATAAGCACCCCTATGTTCACTGCAGCATTATTTACAGTCTCCAAGATATGGTAGCAGCCCAAGTGTCTATCAGTAGATGAGTGGATTAAACAACTATGGGACATTTACACAGTGGAATTCTACTCGACTATAAAAAATGAGAAAATTTTACCATTTTCAAAAGTGTGGATGAACTTCGAGAACATTATGCTAAGTGAAATAAGTCAGAGAAAGACAAACACCTTATGGTTTCAAGTCATATGTGGAATGTCATGAACAAAGTGATCTAATAAGCAAAACAGAGACAGACTTATAGATGGAGAATAGATGACATCTATTGGGAAGAGGTTAAGGTGGTGAAAGATTGAGCAAAAAGGAAAAAGGACTCATGGACATGGAAAACAGTGTGGTGATTGCTGGGGGAGGGGTGCATAAGGGGGCTAACTGGTAATGGAAAAGAAATATTAATTAAAAAAGAAAGGAGCCAGGGATATATAGGGAGGATCTGAGTTGCCTAGCATTAGAGGAAGAGATGGAGAGGCAGCATTCTCCCAGACAGAAGTAGTGGCAGGGGCCATTATTCCTTTTCTGAACCCTCTCCCCACAGAACTGGCAGGTGGACCCCATATCTGAGACTCCGTCAACCAGTCTCATACTGTTTACCCTGCCCTGGTGATTCCCTGAGACCCTGCGTCACCTAACTTTTGGGCCCACATTTTTTTTCAGGGGGTTTTCCATACAAATGGCCTGTATTGGCTCATGCTTCAGATTTTCCTGAAATCTCTCAAGAAGCACTTGGCCACAGTGAGCCCTTTAGCTTTCACTAAGAGACCCCAGGCATGGCACTAGCAGCAGCCAAACTTGGATTGCAGCTTGGCCTAGCGTAGGCATCTTTCATCTCTGCACAAGTAGCAGCCCTCTGCAGATCATTTGTAGCTCATGCTGGGTGGTCCCGGGAGAACACAGGAGGTGACTGTATTTGGTTTCCACCTCCTGGAAGGTCCCAGATCAGCACACCTGGTGGACAGCTTCAAACCGCATTGAAGCATCACTGCCCAACCACCTCCACAAGTGACACACTGAAGGTGTGGTCTCAGAAGGCACCAGAGCCCTGTTGAAGCAAGTCCTGTTTTGTGGGAAGGGCCCCTGTACAGCTGCTTCTCCATGGTGTCAGAGATTGGTGTGGTTGGTGGTCACAGTCAGTCCTCGCAGCTGATGAACCTGAGGGTAAATCCATCTTTTTCTTGTGCCAACAGCAATCAAGACTCAACTACAAGAGGAGGGAGTCCACCTCAAGTGCCCAGCTTGGGTGATTGAGGACGCTGTGTCACTGGACCCTAAAGAACACCTACTACATTATTTATGCTACTGAGCATGGAAGATGTAGCAGCTCTACCTAATACATAGAAACAAACTCAAAGAGTCTGCCAAAATGAGGAGACAAAGGAACATGTCCCAAATGAAAGAACAGAAGACAACCCCAGAAAAACAACTAAACAAAATGGAGACAAGAAATCTACTAGATGCAGAATTTAAAACACTGGTGATGAGAATGCTCAATGAACTTAGTGAGAACCTCAACAGCATAAAAAAAGTACCTGTCAGAAATGAAGGATACACTAGGTGAAATGAAGAATAATTTACAGGGAATCAAGTAGAGTAGATGGAACTGGGAATCAGATCAGTGATTTGGAATATAAGGAAGCAAAAAACACCTAATCAGAACAGGAAAAAGAAAAAAGAATCCTAAAAAATAAGGCAGTGTAAGGAGCCTGGGACAACTTCATGCCTACCAACATTCACATCATGGGGGTGCTGGAAGGAGAAGTGAGAGAGCAAGAAATTAAAAAATAATGTGACGGAACACTACCCTAAACTAGTGAAGGAAAAAGTTACACAAATCCAGGAAGCACAGAGTCCCAAACAAGATGAATTCAAAGAGACCAACACTAAGACGCATCATAATTAAAATGCAAAAGGCTAAAGACAAAGAGAGAATCTTAAAAGTAGCAAGAAAATAGTTAGTTGCCTACAAGGGAGCTTCCATGACTGTCAGCTGATTTCTCAACAGAAACGTTGCAGACCAGAAGGGAGTGGCAAGAAATATTCAAAGTCATGAAAAGCAAGGACCTTACAACCAAGATTACTCTACCCTGGAAAGCTATCATTTAAAATTGAAGGATAAACTTCAGTTTTGGCTGGTGTAGCTTAGCGGATTGACTGCTGGACTGCATACCAAAAGGTCGCCCCAGTTCAATCCGTAGTCAGGACATAGGCCTGGGTTGTGGACCAGGTCCCCCGTTGGGGGCATGCAAGAGGCAACCAATTGATGTATCTCTCACACATTGATGTTTCCCTTTCTTTCTCCCTCTCTTCCATTCTCTCTAAAAATAAGTAAATAAAATCTTTTTAAAAAGTAAATAAAATTGAAGGGTAGATAAAGAGCTCCCCACACCAGAAAAAGCTGAATGAGTTCATCATCACCAAACCAGCATATATGAAATTTTACAGGGTTTTCTTTAAGAAGAAAAAACAGAAAGATCAAAGATATGAACAGGAGTCCTGGCCCTGTGGCTCAGTTAGTTGGAGTTTTATCCCATACACCAAAATGTTGAAGGTTTGATCTGGTCAGGTCATATACCTTGGTTGTGGGTTTGATCCCTGGTCAGGGCACCTGTGAGAAGCAACTGATCCATATTTCTCACATGTTACTGTGCCCCGCCCCGCCACTCTCCCTCTCTCCCCTTCTCTCCCCACTGCCCACTTCTCTCCCCACTGCCTTCCTTTCTCTCTGAAATCAAACATAGCCTCAGGTGAGGATTAAAAAAAATTATTAAAAAAAATAACAAAATGGAAATAGATAAATATCTCAACAAATGAATCTGAAAATGAAAGGAGCAGAACAGAAACAGACTCATAGATACAGAGAACATGTTGACTGCCGCCAGATGGGAGAGGGGCTGGGGGAATGGGTGAAAAAGGTGACAGGATTAAGAAGTACAAATTGATTGCTACAGAATAGTCATGTGGATGTAAAGGACAGCATAGGTAATATAGTCAATAATATTCTAATAACTCTGTATTGTGTCAGATCTGTGCAAGATTTATCAAGATGATCACTTAGTAAGGTATGTAATGTCTAATCACTGGCGTGTATACCTGAAACTAATATAAAAAAGTGTGTCAACTGTAATTGAAAAGTAAAAACGATTTAAAAATGAAAAAACATAAAATCATTGGACTGCAACCTTAATTTTATTTGCAACTTTAATTCCCCTTTGCCATGTAAGGTAACATATATATATAGGGATTAGGAGGTTGATATCTTTGGGACCATTATTTTGCCAACCCAGGTTCTTTCTGTGTTTCCTTGGTACTCTGATATGTACCAAGTTATATAGAAGTCATCTGTTTACGGTTGTGTTCCACTTCTAAATTTTACAAACTTCCTAAAGGCAGGTACTGTATCTATTTCATCTTTGAATTTCCAGCATTACTACAGCACCTGATACATAGCTGGAGTGCCTTTAAGTATTTAACAAGCTAAATTGAATGGTTTCAAGGCTCTGATTTTATTTATGAACAAACTAAGAGCTAGAGAACTGTCAGTTTTACATCAAAGCAGAGAACTCAAAAACCTTTTTTTGTCTCTTGCCTTCCATAAAGCCATTAAACGCAAGGCTCAGTGTGTGCAGTAAGAATGCATTATTGTTGCTGTCCCTCATAAAGGCGTCATTTGCCGCTAGTCATGAGCATGAAACCAAATGAGCAAAATGAATCATTGCTTGTAGATCTGCAGACTGTTGTCTTCTAACCAGAATAAATTAGCTCAGTATTTAGAAAATGGGAAATGTCAAAGCAAAAGTTGATTGGCTTGCTTTTAAGGAGTATACTTTCAAATTGTGAGAACTCTTAGATTCTGTTTGTATAAAATATAGCATATAAATTAAATCAACACAATTGCATAATTTGATCTTGTTTTATCTTAGGGCTGATTATACATAAATTCTTTTCAGTAACTTTGACTTTATCTAAATGCCTTTTGTGCAACCTTTCAGTGATTAATTAGTAGCAGGCAAACCTAGAATGGAGAGACACCCCCCAAAAACCTGCCCAGGACGCATGGTGAGCCTGCGTACATTATCCCTACCCTGGGAACAGCAATGCTTAAAAAAACCTGACACTCTTTAGCAAGTTTGTCATACATTCAGGTGGTTTTAAAATAGAATTGCATGTCTGTTGCATTCTTTTGGTATTTGAAATTTTATTTATTTATTTAACCAGAGCCAGTCCTCATGAAAACAACAGCCTTTCCTAAGTTTTTATTTAAGTGCTGTTTGCTTTGATGATGTTTCTGCACATTTGGTTTTGGCATGAGCCAAAGGTGGATAGTTGTCAGCTAATGAAAGGGCTCCCTTCCATCTGCCTTACTTCAGAGCTGTTGGAATGTTTTTGGCCCTTATGTTTCAATGGCCTTGTTCTTCCCTCTGTGCTCCCTAGCTTGGCATGCCTACCTGATACATCTCAGACCCTCAGGACCTTCATAGCGGTGATGTGGTATAGACCAGTGTGTTCATATTACTAAAGTTTTTGAAGTATTGAACTCCTGCATTTAAAAAAATGAGATATAGAATCTCAAGATACATAAAATGGATTAAAGTAGAACTGCTCAGGTTGATTCTGAATGGGACCCCAGAACCTTCTTTGCCTCAGCCCAAGTATCTACATATCCCTCTGATAACAACCCAGTTGAAAAATAGCTAGCAAAATGGAAAAAGCACAGAATCCACCAGTTCATAGATGTGTGTTTTTGGGCAGGTCACCCTAGTTTTAAGTGTTGTCATCTTTAACATAGGACTAGTAATACCTACCTCACTGGGTAGTAACAAAGATTAGGTGAGATTATGTTTGTCAAGAGCCTGGGTTCTAGCAGGTTCTCCATAAATGTTAGTCTCAGTTGTTGATTTGGAGACTCTCCTTCATTTTGCTGTTTTTTCCTTCCTCCCTCCCCTTGCCCTCTTTCTCACCTTCTAGTCCTATTTTTATCTGCCAGCCCTTCATGGCCCAACTTTCTCCATGACCACCTCATTGCCTGTTCTTAGTCACATGAATCTCAGCTTTCTCCAAAATTCCTATAACAATTATTTTATGTTCCATTAAAATGGCTTCAAAATTACATTTTCTGTACTTATAAAAGTGGTATGTGTTTATTACAGAAAATTTAGAAAATGTGTATAAACCTGGAAGAAAATAACTGTAAGATCTTTCAGGACAGGAGCTCTCTTTTTATGTTTTTCTCTTTCTGATGTGTAAAGGTAGTAGGAAACACCCACAGCATACTTAATGATACTTCTTTGATAGAGTAACTCTATTAGTTACAAGTCTGTGGTGTTTTATTTGCCAGTTTAAAAGAAATTTTGATTTTTGTGGTAAAGATGGAAAAGGTGTCTCCCATGAAATTATGAACATAAAGTCCAGGAAAAGACACTGTTCTGGGTGTTGTGAAGGATGCAAAGTGAGTGGCCCAGGACAGGATCTCTGTCCTCAAGGAACTTACAATTCAGTTTGAACCAAATGCTTTAAAAACAATGTAGGAAGTGCTACAACTAGAATGCCTTGTGGGCACATCAAGGCTGAGGAGGTAGGGTCCATAGGAGATCTGGGAAGGCTTCACTGGCATTGAGATTAGAACCAGAACTTGCAGTGAGCTTGGATTGTGATAGATGTCAAAGTAAAGGGGCACATTTTGGTGGGAGAACAGATAGAACAAAGGTGAGAGGACAGAAAAGTGCAGGGTATATTTATTTAGGTGAGTTCTTGTAGAAGAGTAGAGGAGGTAAGAAAGACCTGAAATCCCTGCTGATCCTGCCACACTGGAGTCACTGCAGAGTTGTGAGTGGAGAAGTGAGATGACCAGTGACGTGATTGATGTGGGAGTGTGTGGGACAAAGAGACCGTCACAAAACCTAGCCCAGGTGTTTGGAGTTGAGTTTCATCTCTCTCCTGTTACAGTAGCCTTGACACTTATCACAATACTGAATAAAGTCTTTCTTATTGTTTTAGCACATACCAGAATAATTTTTTTTTTTGTTTAACATAGGAGCATATTTTAATAAATACACGACAAATTGAATTGGCTTGTGGCAGGAAGAAGGATAGTCAAATAGCAGTATTTTCTTCCCTGCTGTCTTGGGCTTCTTATTGGCATTGTCATGAGTGGTGTCCTGTGCCTTTTATTAATTCAGAGAGAAATCATTGCCTTTCTCCTTATGGAGAGGCATGTCTGTAACTTGGTGTGAATTGGCTCTATTTATACACCTTGCTCCCTGCCTTTCCATTTACCTTCCACTTTCTCTGTATCTGTATCATAGGGACACAACCCTTGCTTACATATTTTGGGAGAATTTATGTAATGAGTGATATTGACCTGAAAACCTCACAAGCTAGTTTTTTTGGCCCCTGATGGCTTTTAAAAAGATTTTATTGATTTATTTTTAGGGAGAGGGCAAGGAAGGGAGAATGGGAGAGAAACATTGATGTGACAGAGAAACATCGATCGATTGCCTCTTATACATGCCCTGATTGGGGACTGAACCCGCAACCCAGGAATTGAACCTGCAACCTTTTGCAGGACAGTGCCCAACCAACTGAGACACACCGATTAGAACCCCTGATGTTTTTTTTTACATCTTTTCTCTTTTCTGGTTTTCAAGCCATTCTTTATGAAGAGGTAGCTGACCAGGTGAGCTCAAGCTTTAGAGCTTGTTTGCATTTATTAAACTTTCAGGTTATTTCTCCAGCCTCTGAGTGTGCTGTAAAGGCTTCGTTTGGTAAGTAAAGTTAGAAGGGAAAGTGGTGACTGATGTGCGTGTTGACATAGAAAAAAAAACCAGTTTGTACTGAGGCCGCATTATGACCTCTGGGCAGGCAGAATGAGTGAGCAGAGCTTCTTTTGGCAAAATTTTGGTTAGACGACCTTTTTACTTCACACTCCAGTGCTCAGTACAACTTGGGTATTGTGTTTAATCAATGCTGGGATATAGAAGACTTATGATAGTAGGTGCATCTCCTACCTTCCCCAAGACAGGTGTGAAGCTGTGGCTAGAAATGGCCTTCAGGGCTGTGGTAGTCCCTGACTCTTTCCCTTGGAGACCCATCTGCGTGTTTTCTGATTTCTCTGCCACTAATTTAAAGTTTTAGTGGGTTAATTTTCTTCACTTTGAGAAGCCTGATAGGAGTTATTTATAAGGATGAGAATGCTGAAATACAAGAGATTATCCACACTGCCCCGGTTAAATTAACATATGCATTTTTTTATGTGCCTTTAAAAGAATTTTACATTATGAAAACCCTAATATTTGTGATTTAAATTATGTACCAAAAGCATTCATTTCATTGCAGATTTGAATAGCTCACATTTGCTTAAAAAAAAAAAAAGAAAAATTGTGGAGGGGGGCTTTACATTTGACTGATTTAAGAATTAAATCTTAAATTGAAAGACACCCCATCACTTTGCCATATGCCAGTCACTGAGGTTGGTTCTCACTGGGATTGATCTTTTTTTGGTGTGTTCACACACAGACCCTTGTTAATGTTTGAAGTACCCATGACCTGTTGTTCCTTTTAGTCCAGGATTTTGGTCTGTTTTTACTTTTGGTCAAGGTTCTCATTTCTGTCTTCGCTCAGCTTTGAGGGAACCTCTTGACCACAGTGCTCTCTATAAAATCACATAACCAGAATATGTTCTGTCATGGGACTGTTTATTAAACACTAATTCTGTGTGTTAGGAAGTTAAACATTATACCATAAATTCACTCGGTATGGCCTCTTTCTTTTTTTTCATTGTGGTAAAATGCATATAACATTTAGCATCTTAACAATTTAATGTATAGTTCAGTGGTATTAAATACATACACACTTTGTGCAAACTGTCACTACCACATATCTGTTACTGAACCCCAGCATTTGAGTCTTTCTGCCTCCACATACTGGGCCAAAAGAAATGCAAGAGCAGGAGTTTGCTGTGTAGAAAGGAAGTAGTTTATTATAGAATTGCCCATTTGGGAGTGCAGGGAGCTCATGGGTTGAAAGACCCGAGTTCCAGATCGCGTGTAGTTTGCAGATTATACAGAGCAAAATCGTGAGGGTTCAGGAGGATGTTAGGAGCTGATTGGTTTGAGGTGAGGCAAGGATAATAAATCATTTCTTTAGGTATTGAGGACAGCTCTGAGGTCTGCTTTGGTGTTTGTCTCTCAGATCTCATGGGAAAGTAGCCAGAGGGTCATTCCTTCTTAGGGCTTAGGAGCTGAAACATAACTTAGGTCAAGATGATAATTATCTTCAGCTGGCCAGAGGTTTAGATCCTGTGACCATGAGTCAGGTCTGGGTTATTGTTTTCTGCTTCCTCAGGGGTTACTGATTATTCACGGGAAAGGCTAGGTATCTGAGGGGTGTAGAAAGATGTAAAAAAAAGATTTCTAAAGCAATAGCCACAAATCAGATCAAAATCGGGAGGACCCTCATTGGTTTCATGTCCGCATAACTTTTTTATCTTGTAAAACTGCAACTCTGTATCCAGTAATCAATAACTTCCCATTCTCTCCTACTCCAGGCTCTCGCTTCTATCTTTATGATTTTGACTACTCTAAATACATCATGTAAGTGGAATCATACATTACTAATCATTTTTTTGACAGGCTTCTTTCACATGATATAATGTCCTAAAGTTTCATCCATGGTGTACCATCCTACAGAATTTTCTTTCTTTTTAAGACTGAATAACAACAAAAAAAGACTGAATAACATTCCATTGTATGTACAGACCATATCTGCTTGTTCCTTCAAAGAATTATAGGATCCTGTTGTAGTTCTGCTTTTAAATTTTTAAGGAACCTCCATACAGTTTTCAGTGGTGGTACCATTTTACATTCCTGCCAGTAGTGCACAAAGATTCCAAATGCTCTGCATCCTTGCCATCCTAGTTTTGATTTTCATTTCCCAAACTGTTGTGATGTTGAGCATTTTTTCATGTGGTTATTGGCCATTCATACATGTTCTATGGAGAAATGTCTATTCAAGTCCTTTGACCATTTTTTGATTTAGGTTGTTTGATTTTTGTCTTCTAGATTTAGAAGTTCTGTATACTTATATATGCTGGATTTTTAATCCTTTATCAGATATATGATTTGCAAAATATCTTCTCCCATCCTGTGAGTTGCCTTTTTGCTCTATGAATAGTGTCTTCTGATGAACAAAATGTTTAAATTTTCATGAGTCCAGTTGGTCTATTTTTCATTTTGTTATCTTTGCCTTTGGTGTCATCTCCAAGAAATCACTGCCAAATCCAATGCTGTGAAGCTTTTAAAAATCTTCTTAGGGTTTTATTATTTATGATCTCGATCCATTTTAAGCTCATTTTTGTTTATGGTGCTAAGTATCATCCATGTACTCATCCATGTACTCATCCATGCTCATGAGTTCTTTCTCCTTTTTTCCCCCTTTTTGCTCAATCCCTCCCCCTCCCTATCACTCCACCCCTGAGCTGTCAGCCTGCTCTCTATCTGTGAGTCTGTCAATAATTTGCTTGTTAGTTTAGTTCTTTCATTAGATTCCACATATGAGTGAAATCATAGGGAACTTGTCTTTCTCTGACTGGCTTAATTTTCACTTGGCATGATGATCTCCATATCCATCCATGCTCTTGCAAAAGGTAAGATTTCCTTTTTTTATGGCTGAGCAGTATTGCATTGTATAAATGGAGAGGAGGGAGAGACACAGAATTGGTGGTGGACCGATCAGAAGGGAACCAAAATAAACTTCTCTGGTTAGCCTTGTGTGCAGGGCACCCAAATGAGCCCTGTTCCGGGACCAGCGACTGAGCACTGGGGTTGAAACAGGAACACTGTAGTGCCTATGTCTCCAGCACTCCCAGGAGACACCTCACTTGTGGAGAGATGTAGAAACGGCCTTGGTAGGGCTTGGCTGCCTCTTTTCTTCCCTCTAGTTCCCTTCACCTTTCCATTCAGCTTCTCATTTTTATCCACATGTGACTGGAGGCTGCTCTGGAGAGTAATGTTACTGTCAGATGTCAGGTATAAACACAGATTTTGCCCTTAAGCATGGTACTGACTGAAAGGTGATCAGGGTATGGAGCGTCACAGAAGACCTTAAACTGCCAGTTTCTAACTTTGGGGTTAAGATGCTCAGAGGGAGAGATGACCCAGAGTAGTTAAGGACCACTGCCTTGGGCTGTGTGCTTGCTCCTAGGGCAAGAGGGAAGTATGCAAGCGGTGAGGCTGTGCTCTGTTCTTTGAGCAGTGGTGTGGGAAAAACATTCATTGAGAGTGGCTGTTGGCCGGTGAGGAGAATAGTATCTTGGTTCCTGGGGCCTACTGGAGCCAAGGAGCCACTGTGGGAGCCCAGGCTTCTGGGACCTGCCTTGCTTTGTAGTGAGTGTAGAGATATGTGATGTTTTTTAAAAAAAGATTTTATTTATTTATTTTTAGAGAGAGGAGAAGGGAGGGAGAAAGAAAGGGAGAGAAACTTCGATCAGTTGCTTCTCGCACCCCCCACACGGGGGACCTGGCCCTCAACCCAGGCGTGTGTCCTGACTGGGAATCAAACAGGCAACTTTTCGCTTTCTGGGACAGTGTCCAACCCACTGAGCCATGCTGGTTAGCGCAGACAGATGTGATCTTGATACCCTATATGTGTGAAGGCTGGATACATATTGCCAGAGAACAGAAGTGGCTCAAAAGCCAGCAAGGTCCTGAGTGATCATCATCTCCATCATCCAAGTTGCATGCCTCAGAAGCCTGTCTTTGTGCATAAGGTGGATTCAGAGCTGCTGCCCTGTTGTTGGACTCTCAGCAGGCATTTTTGTAATGGCTGTGCAACCCATTACTACTCTGGGTCATGTATGTTTCCAGTTGGTCCAGTTCCCGTGTTCTGACAGCTGGGGCCATCGACTCTGTGTGATTAGGGTATCGCCGAGTTCTAAGTGGTTGAAATCATTTGCCATCCAGTTCTTCAAATGTCAGTCTGTAATTCTAACTCCTAAAACCGTAAGTTTTGATAACTACCCTTGAAGTGTAGATCTTGTATTTTACAAAATGCCTAGTATGTTTGTCTAAAAAAATCTGGAAGTATCCAGTTCAGTACATTTGCAGATGAAATATCTCCGTACAATTTAAAATGTACTCTATTTTTACTGTATAATGTAATCAAACCACATTTGTGGAGTGAGATACTCTCAAGCTATCTAGAAAGATGTTTAGCCTGAGGCCATGGCTGATATAGCCCAAGCAGGTGTGAGGTCCTGATTGCCTGACAAAGCTGCCTCTGTGGGAACAGACATATGCAGTGTTTGAGTTGAATGCTCCTTTGGTTCTGTCCTCCGGTCCATTGTAGCTTAGGTTGCTAGCTGACTTGCTACAGAAATGCATTTTTAGTTCCAAATAAATGTTGTATAAATCAATTTTGAGAACCTTGTGTTTTGACTAGGTTTTTATTCTTTTCACATTTTATAAAGCTCGTACTTTAGATATACAACCATGTGTGCTCGATCATAAAGCAACTAAAGGCATCTTGAAAGCTAGGGTCACATTTTGAATTTCCCTCCCTATTATAGTCAAATTATATCATATTAACATGCTACGAAAGCTGTGGATGTGCGCCTGGCTGCTGAATTTCAGGTCAACTTTCCACGGTATTTTTGTATGCCCAGGGGTGCTCGTCTGTGCTCAGGGAGGCTTGTCCCTGCCCACGGTGCTTATCTGTGCCAAGGGATGCCTGTTCACACCAGAGGAGGCTTGTCTGCACTCCAGGTGTGCCTGTCTGTGCCCGGAATGCCTTTCTGTGCTCAGGAATGCTTTGTGCTCAGGATTGCATAGCTATGCACAGAAATGATTTCTTGTGCTTAAGGATGCTTATCCATACTTAGGAGTGCTTTTCAGTGCTCAGAGGTGTCTGTCCATGTTCAGGGTTCCTGGGGAGTGGAGGAAAGGGCTGGTGGTGCTTTGGGCTTTTCTGCTCCTTTCTTCTGGAAGCTTCCTGCCCCACCACTGAATTTGGGCACTAGATTATCAGAAGTGGTGAGAGCATGGCTACATGGCCTCAGGTTGAAGCCTGCCTACCATATGGATCAACACAGGAAGCATAGTTTTTAAATTTAATTTTATTTTTTTAAATTCTCACCTGGAGATATATTTATTGATTTTAGAGAGGGAGGGGGGAGGAGGGGGGGAGAGAGAGAGAGAGGAAGAGAGGAAGAAAGAGAGAAAGAAAGAAAGAAAGATAGAAAGAAAAGAAAGAAAGAGAGAGAAAGAAACATCGATCAGTTGCCTCATATAAATACCCTGACCAGATATTTGAAAGGGAAACCTTTTGGTGTACGACGCTCCAACCAACCGACCCACCCAACCAGGGAAGGAATTTTTAAATTTAAGTGTGAGAATCTTATTGTAAAGGAAAACACAGGCTAATTTTTTGTTTGTTTTGTTTTCAGTTGAATATGGGTCATATCTCTTCTGCAATAGATCTTTTCTTTTTATGTACACAGTACTGACAAGGAAATCATAACTGGACTTCTGCATAGCAGATTCTAATACTATACTTCCTTCGATGCAACGTGGGTGTTAAATTCCATGACTGTTATGTTACGAACCCTGAGAGAGTTTTCTATAAATTGGGGACGTTTGGCTGATCATCCTCCAAACTGGTGTTTGAGGACTCATGCCCAGTAAAGATAACGGTATACTGAAATGGAAGGCCAGGTATATTGTTCTCCTGATTAAGAACACTCAGAAACTATGGAGCTGAATTGTCACTGAGACCTCAGACATGGCCCCCAATCTCTCCCACCTGATTTTAGCCACTTGGATAGATTTCCCTCACATTTGGGTTCCCATCCAGCAACATATATTTGATGTGAGCATTTTCATAGAGGAAGCCTGGTGGACTCTGTGAAATACTAAAAACTCTTCCTGGTAGTTTGATGAATAGGCATGCTGTTCAGGACCTCCCTGGTTCAGTACTGGGGGTTCTGTTCTCCTTCTTGGAGGGGAGGCTGCATAGTTACCTCCTTCTTGTCCCTTTTCCCTCACTTTAAGAGTGAATGGCTAGGGTATTTCAGTTGGTTCCTTTGAATTAGGCAGTTCAGAGGGAGAAGAGCATGGTCTGGAGCCCTGTAGTTGCTACCCTGATTGGATTAGTTGAAATAACTTCTTATGCTTGGTTAAAAACGTGCTTTGTTGAGAAAGTCTTTTATTTTTATTTTTTCTGAAAAATCAAGGAGTTTTTGCTGACCAGCATGTCTGCCACCCCCAACCAAAAGAACTTTCAGTAGATCTTTTCATAGTTATCTACTGTTACATAATTGGGAATAGGAATATAAATGGTGCAATATTTATTTAAATAGTATTTTCTATGGGGAGAATTTAAGTACATGAAGCAAGGGAGTGTCTTTCTCCTTCCTCCAGGACTGTAACTTGACCCCCCACCCTTTTCTTTTCTGGAGTGTAGCAGGGGTGTCCAACATGTGGCGTGTCCACATTCAGCCCAGGATCGCTGTGAATCTGGTCCAACACGTAATCGTAAATTTATTTAAAACATTGAGATATTTTTTCTTTCTTTCTTTTTCTTTTCTTTTTTTTTTTTTTGTGATTACGTGTCAATGTATTTACTGTGTGGCCCAAGACAACTCTTTTTTTTAAAAAAAAAGTATGCTTTATTGATTATGCTATTACAGTTGTCCCATTTTCTTTCTCCCCTTTATCC
The DNA here is from genome assembly GCA_004026545.1 of Mormoops blainvillei. NCBI lineage: Eukaryota > Metazoa > Chordata > Mammalia > Chiroptera > Mormoopidae > Mormoops > Mormoops blainvillei. Next base: position 70,047 of record PVJD01003955.1, on the reverse strand, counting down.
CCCTCTGCCGTGCACCCCTCCTGCTTAGTTCATGTCCATGGGTTGCACATATAAGCTCTTTGGCTTCCCCATTACCTATACTATTCTTAACCTCCCCCTGTCTATTTTGTACCTAACAATTATGGTTCTTATTTCATGTATCTTTTTCCCTCTCTCTCCCTTCCCCTCCCCACTGATGACCTTCCATGTGATCTCCATTTCTGTGCTTCTTTTCCTGTTCTAGTTTGCTTAGTTTGTTTGTTTGTTTCAGTTATTGGTAGTTGTGAGTTTGTTGTCTTTTCACTGTTCATAGTGTTGATCTTCTTTTTCTTAGATTAGTCCCTTTAACATTTCATGTGGTAAGGGCTTGGTGATGATGAACTCCCTTAACTACCCTATCTGGGAAGCACTTTATCTGCCCTTCCATTCTAAATGATGGCTTTGCTGGATAGAGTATTCTTGGAATTAGGTCCTTGCCTTCCATGACTTTTAATACTTCTTCCCGGCTCCTTCTTGCCTGTAAGGTTTCTTTTGAGAAATCAGCTGATAGTCTTATGGGAACTCCTTTGTAGATAACTGTCTCCTTTTCTCTTGCTGCTTTTAAGATTCTCTCCTTAACTTTAATCTTGGGTAATTTAATTTTGATGTGCCTTGGAGTGTGCTTCCTTGTGTCCAACTTCTTTGGGACACTCTGAGCTTCCTGGACTTCCTAGAAGTCTATTTCCTTTACCAGATTGGGGGAGTTCTCCTTCATTATTTTTTCAAATAAGTTTTCAATTTCTTGCTGTTCCTCTTCTCCGTCTGGGACCCCTATGATTCAGGTGTTGGAACATTTAAAGTTGTCCCAGAGGTTCCTCAGCCTCTCCTCTTTTTTTTGAATTCTTGTTTCTCCATTCTGTTCTGGTCGAATGTTTATTTCTTCCTTCTATTCCAAATTGTTGATTCGAGCCCCAGTTTCCTTCTCTTCTCTTTTGGTTCTCTGTATATTTTTCCTTATTTCTCTTTGTGTAGCCTTCACTTCTTCCTTTATTTTGCGACTGTACTCAATCATTTCTGTGAGCATCCTGATTACTAGTGTTTTGAACTGTGCATCTGTTAGGTTGGCTTTCTCCTCATTGCTTAGTTCTTTTTCTGGAGTTTTGATCTGTTTTTTAATTTGGACCATATTTCTGTCTCGGGGCACCTGTTACATTGTAAGGGGCAGAGCCTTAGGTATTGGACATGGAGGGACAACCTACTTTGCTGCACTGTGGGGAAGGGGTCAGAGAGGGAACAGTGCCTCTTGCTTGGCTCTCACCCCACTTTCAGTCATTTCCTCCACTTCCCACAAGTGTATCATGCCCTCTCAGATGCTGTCCTGGTGCTGATTCCTGGGTGGGTGGGCTTGCGTACTGTTCTGTGATCCTGTGGACCTCTCCAATAGACTCTTCTGTGAGACTGGGAATTTCTCTCACTGCTGCAACCACCACAGGTTTTTTTCAGCCAGAGGTTTTTAGCTTTTATTTCCCTGCACTGGAACCCTGGGTTACGTGATCTGTCTCATTTCCCACTTGTCCCCCCCAGCTTATCTGCACATGAACATGGGACCGTCCTGGTCTGCCAGCCACTGCCTCACCCACCTAGTCCACCTGCCACCATGTTGCCTTGCTTCTTCCCCTCCCCAACTTCCTGTCTCCTCCCTTCCTACCAGTCTGGATGAATGTTTCTTCTTCTTTTTTTTTCTTTTAAAGTATATGTTATTGATTATGCTGTTACATTTGTCCCATTCTTTTCTCCCTTTTATTCCCCTCTGCCCTGCACCCCCCACCCACCAGGATTCTCCCTCATAGTTCATGTCCATGGGTCATACATGTAAGTTCTTTGACTTCTCCATTTTCTATACTATTCTTAACCTCCCCCTGTCTATTTTGTGCCTACCAATTATGCTGCTTATTCCCTGTACCTTTCCCCCCATTCTCCCCCACCCCCTTCCCACTGATAACCCTCCATGTGATGTCCAATTCCGTGATTCTGTTCCTGTTCTAGTTGTTTGCTTAGTTTGTTTTTGTTTCTGTTTTTGTTTTGTTTTAGGTTCAGTTGTTGATACTTGTGAGTTTGTCATTTTACTGTTCATACTTTTGATCTTTTTCTTTTTCTTAGATAAGTCCCTTTAACATTTCATATATAAGGGCTTGGCGATGATGAACTCCTTTAACTTGACCTTATCTGGGAAACACTTTGTCTGCCCTCTGTTTTAAATGATAGCTTCGCTCAATAGAGTAGTCTTGGATGTAGGTCCTTCCTTGCCTTCCATGACTTTGATTACTTCTTTTCAGCCCCTTCTTGCTTGCAAGGTTTGTTTTGAGAAATCAGCTTGATAACCTTATGGGAACTCCTTGGTAGGTAACTCTCTGCTTTTCTCTTACTGCTTTTAAGATTCTCTCCGTATCTTTAATCTTGGGTAATTTAATTATGATGTGCCTTGGTGTGTGCTTCCTTGGGCCCAATTCTTTGGGACTCTCTGAACTTCCTGGACTTTCTATTTCCGTTGCCAGATTGGAGAAGTTTTCCTTCGTTATATTTTCAGATAAGTTTTCAGTGTCTTGCTCTTCCTCTTCTCCTTCTGGCACCCCTATGATTCAGATGTGAGAATGTTTGAAGTTGATCTGGAGGTTCCCGAGCCTCTCCTCATTTTCTTGAATTCTTGTTTTTTCATTCTGTTCTCATTGAATGTTTATTTCTCCCCTCTGCTCCAAATCATTGATTTTAGTCTCAGTTTCCTTGCCTTCACTGTTTGTTCCCTGTGTATTTTTCTTTATTTCCCTTTTTCCTCTATTTGCCACCATACTCAACCATTTCTGTGAGCATCCTGGCTACCTATGTTTCGAATTCTGCATCTGATAGGTTGGCTATCTTTTCACTGCTTAGTTGTATTTTTTCTGGAGTTTTGATTTGTCCTTTCATTTGGGCCATATTTCTTTCTCTAGGCACTCCTTGTATATAGCGGAGCCTTAGATAATCTCCAGGGTGGGGCAACCCACATCGCTGCATTGTGGCACTCTATGTGGGGGAGGGGCCAGAGAGGGAACAGGACTGCTTTTTTGGCTCTTGGCTGGCTTTCAGTCGCTCCCCCTCTAACCACAAGCAAACTGGTTCCTTCTGGTGCTGATTCCTGGCTGGGTCTGTTTGTGTACATTCTAGGACCCTATGGGTCTCTCCGACGAACTCTCCTTTGAGGCTGAGAGTTTCTCCTGCTGCCGCAACCCCCATAGGGTTTTACAACCAGAGTTTTGAGGCTTTCTTTTCCAGAGCTGGAACCCTGATTTCTGTGGTCTGTGTTGCTCCTTAATTGCTCCTACCTGTTTATCTGCACGCAAATGTGGGATTACCTGGTCCACCAGCCATCACCTCACCTGGTCCTCCAGCCACTGCCTCGCTGTGTACCCTCTCTGCCCCTCCTACCAGTCTGGATGAATGCTTCTTTAACTTCTTGGTTGTGGGATTTCTATACAGTTCAATTTCCTGGCAGTTCTGGTTGCTTTTTAGTTTTTAAATTTGTTATCGTCCTTCTTTTGGTTGTGCGAGGAGGGGAAGTGTATTTACCTATGCCTCCATCTTGGCCAAAAGTCACAAGTTTAATCAAATGTTTCTTCTTTGGTTGTTGGACTTCCATATCATTGATTTTCTGGCAGTTCTGGTTGTTATTTGTTTTCAAATTGGTTATTATCCTTCTTTTGATTGTGTGAGTAAGTACAGCGTATGTAGCTATGCCTCCATCTTGGCCATAATAGCCTAAGACAACTCTTCTTCTTCCATTGTGGTGCAGAAATACCAAAAGGTTAGATGCCCATGCTCCAAAGCATTTGGGAATTGAAAGGTTAACATTACAAGTTGGGCTGTGGAACAGTTGCTGTGGAAACCTTAGCGTGAATTTCTAGATCATTGTGTTTTTCTTTTTAATAGTTGGAGTACTGTAGCATTGATCTATTATTTTCATGTGAATTTTATTTATTTATTCCTTGAGAGAAGAAGATGGTAGAGAAGAAAAGAGACTTCGGTGTATATGAATTATGGAGCAGTGATTGAACTGAACTACTCTGAAGAGCATGCAGAATTCTGTACAACGAGGTGCACCAAGTGACAGGCCCAGGCCCCAGTGGCAGTGTGATTTATCTTTGTCCTCATACCGAGTACTACATGCTTAAAATTCTTGGACTCCTAAGTGCCCCTGTGATAACTCCATCTTCAGTTTAATGAGAGCAGAAGAAGGGAGTTGAGGTGCATAGGCAAATGTGAAGGTCAGAGCTGTGGGTATGTTCTTGTGTCATTTTGATGTTTAGCTGTCCAGTTGAATCCTCATTGCTTGGGAGGTGATATTGAAACCCAGGATTCTATGAGTGGACCACAGAACACTTATTCCATCCCGCTCTGTGATTTCCAAATTAAATGTTTATCTGCTAGCCTTCTCCTTGCATAGCTGTAGCAAAAATTTGTTTTTCCAGGAGCAAGATCAATTCTAAATTTTCCAAAGTTTTTTGTTGTTGTTGGTGGTGGTGGTGGTTTTTTTTTTTTTTTTTTTGATGTGGGCGTGGGTAGAGAGTGGCTAATTTCAAGAAAAAGTATCTTCCTTTCTCACTCAGAAGTATTTTTTCATTCAACATAATGGTGTAATGGATTGAGAGAAATTTATTTTCAGAAGGGAAAATGAACAAAAAATCTTCAGCTTTACCCAGGGGTGTTGAAACTGGAATGAGTAGAGGCTTAGTGAAACTGACATTAAAAATTGATTAAAGCAGGCAAAAAAAACAGTATTGTGTCATTACTTAGTGTTCTTTCAGTCCATAACCCTGCGTAATTCTTTTTCTCGTTTTCTAGTTATGGAGAAAAGCAAAAATACACAATTAGTCTTTTATCTTGATGCAGGTGCACAAAGATGAAAGCAGGTATCAAATTTATCCTAAGTAATAACTTCTTATTAGGCAAAGAAACAAACTACATTAGGAAGGCTGTGTCTCACAACTAGGAGTCATCAAGCTTCTGCCCCAGATTCAAGTCAGAGCTGGGATTCTGTGTAGTCATCTGCCTTCATGGGGGTTAGTCCTGCACCTGCCACGATGACCCCACTTGAGTCCCAGTGAGCTTGCTGTGGTGTGCCCAGGTTATAACATTTACCACTTCAATGACTTAACTGTTTTTTCAGATCCTTTGCCTGGGAGAGTCTGTCACACTAAGACAGGTAAGGGTGTGGCTGTGGGTGAAGGTGTGTTGCCAGCCAGGTGCTCACTGAGTGTTTGAGATGGGGCAGCTGCAGGCAGGGTAGCTGGGCCACACATCCAAGAAGTTTGAGTCATGGTGAAGTAACTGCAGGCAGCTTGGAAATAAAAGCTGAGAACAGAAAAAAGGCTGATGTTCCTACATTTTGGAGGCTGGGCCAGACTGGTGACAGGATAAGGAACAGAAATATGTAATTCTAAAGTTAAAAAAAAGTCTTAATTTAAACTGATATACAGATGATTCCCAGGGAAGAAAGATATGGTATAGGGAATACTTTGAAGAATTCACATTAAAATAGAATAAAGTTAAAATAAATAAATAAAATGTATAAATAGAGATATTCTACCCCTATATGAAAAAGTTATCTGTGATTCTTATATACAATTCAGGTGGCACAGAGAAACAAAGGAAGTAAAAGATCAACCTTGTTCTGTTATCCTAGGAAACTGTAGATGCATGAGAACTGACTTTTCAGAATACTGCCAAAGCCCTGAATAAGCTGAGGCTTCCACAATTGCTGAGGACAAATCTTGGGCCAGGACTGAGAAAGAGACTTGCTCATTAAGTGGAAGATGCTATAAAACAAACAATTGGATTCTCTCTGACCTTTGTCCCTGCTCTGGTTGTGTACCATACTGACAATGTGAAACCTCTGTAAGAGAACAATTATTAAGAGAGATTTTTAAAAAACCATTCTATTTCAGAGGCTCAAGGGGCTACCGCATGCATTATAGGTAAGAAGTGTTGGAAGATAGGTAAATAATGTCCTCACTTTCCTTGAAGGGAGAAAAGACAGTTTCTGTGCACTGTGGACTAGTCAGCTTGACTTTGCTACCAGGCAAATGTGCTAGAAAGGCTAATTAAGCAAATAGTTTTTGGATATTTAGAGAATAAAAAAGTACTAACTAAGAGCAGGCTTAGGTCCAAATGAGAGGTCAGGATAAGGATGCTATGTTCATTTTTGAGAGAATTGCTAGACAGGGCAGTCAGATGAACACTCTGGAGCTTGGTTCTCACATGAAGCTGCATCCAACTCACCCATGGGCTTCTCTCCGACATAGTCAGTCTGAGGTTGGGCCCAAGAACTTGGATTTCTAGAGCTCCATGTGACACTGCTGCTGCTGTTCAAGAGATCCACAACCTGTATATTTACTGTTGCTGGATTTGGGGCAAGACTTAGAAATTTTGGGGAATATAGATAAATGTGTTGGTTGGAGTTTTAATGGTGGTGGGTGGAGGGTGAGGGGCTGCCGACTGATTAACCAAGTGTATGTCACTTGGTTATTTCCATTTTTTTTTTTATCCTCACCCAAAGATATGTTTATTGATTTTAGGAAGAGAGGAAGGGAGACAGAGAGAGAGAGAAACATTGATGTGAGAGAAATGTTGATCAGTTTCCTCCAGTATGTGCCCTGACCGGGGATTGAACCCACAACCTTTTGGTGTACGGGACAATTCTCCAACCAACTGAACCACCCGGCCAGGGCTTCTTGTTACCATTTTAACTGGGACAGATTTCTTTAGTGTTTTTCAGAGTACTGTGACCTTCACCCTCACCTGTTAAGTAATTTCATCAGAGATTGAGACGATTAAAGTGTTTCTCACTTTGAAGCACCAAAAATTGGGAGGGATAACTGATGTTGAATGGCTGAATGAGTGTTTAAATGGTCTTGTTATGTTGGAATTTGAATCAGTAAAACCAGGTAATACTTTGCAGTGATACATGTAAAATGTCTGCAGTTAGTTACATATGAGGTCTGTCCGGAAAAAGTCCAGCCATCGTTAATATCACGAGAATGGTTTGCACAATATCAGTGTTACCTGGCAGCTGAGAAGAGTGTACTGGAATGAGCATGTGTGAACAATGATGACTTCTGTACTAGTCAGTGGTGTACTGTGCTGCTGTCACATTCAAAATGACTGAGCACATAGAGCAATGGATCTGCATCAAATTTTGTGTTAAGCTTGATCATTCCTCTGTGGAAACTATTTGGATGATTCAGAAAGCCTCAGCTGTGGGCAACTGGTGATTGGCAGCTTCATCACGACAACACACCGGGCCATGCATCACATCTTGTGCAAGTTTTTGGTGAAACATCGAATCATCCAGGTGACTCAGCCGCCCTACAGTCCAGATTTGGTGCCCTGCGACTTCTGGCTTTTCCCAAAACTAAAATCATCTTTGAAAGGGAAGAGATTTCAGAACATTGGTGAGGTTCAGGAGGACACGACAGGGCAGTTGATGGCAATTGGGAGAACTGTGTGAGGTCCCAAGGTGCCTACTTTGAAGGGGACTGAGGCATCATTGTCCTGTGTACTATGTTTCTTGTATCTTCAGTAAATGTCTCTATTTTTTGTAGTACGTGATTGGATACCTTTTGGACACATATCATACATACTGGAGGCTTGAGTGCATCTAATAGGATCAAGGGTTAGGGCTCTGGGTTGGCAACAGTGTCATCTGAAACAAGATTACAATGGACTGCACCTTTTCCATCTTGCAGCCTGTTTCTACTTCCACACTTACCTTGGAAAGAAAGGGCGAAGATAAGTTTTGTGTTCCACTAAGGGAGTTCTTCCATGGTCAGGCCATATCTAGAGAAGTATGTTTAGTTCTAGCACCACCTTTTAAGATTTTTGACAAAATTGAGAGTATATTTTGAGGGAAGAGACCAAGGGGTATTAAAGGGGTATTGACTAGAGGTTTCCTAGAATAGTTGAAGGAACACAGCATGCTTTGCCTCAAGACTGTTCAAAACATCACATGATCATTGTCTACAATATGAGGATGTTATATGTGTTTGTTTCATGTACTGTGTTTCGTTGTGTATAATGTATTTCCATGTATACTGTGCACCCACATTTTTGACCCAAGGTTTCAGGAAAAAATCTTTGATTTTAATTTTTAAATTCAGTTTATTTATTTATATTTAGAAACAAAACCAATTATTGTATTCTAGGATGTTATTTTGCATATGGTTATTGTTATTGCTTTCTAGATTTATACTTTTAATGAATAAGCATAAATAAAAGAATTAAAAACATTCATATAGATATAGAATCAGTACTATCCATGTGTAATGCATACCCTTATTTTCCCTCAAAAATTTGGGCAAAAAATATATTAAAAAAATATTTTCTATTATACATGGCAAAATAAGATAATATTTGTGGTTTGAAAGTGGACCCAAGGCTGAAAAAGTGGGATGTGAATTTTGCATCAATATTAGGAACATTTTATAATGATACACTGTAATTTAAAAAGACATGATCTCTGCTTAAACGTGGTTTGTTCAGGCTGAGATCGATGACTGTCTATTTGGAATGATTTAGAAAATATGGGATAGCTTTACTGTAGTAATACCACCAGGATCTCACTGGCTAACAATCACAAACCTTTTTTCTTGCTCATATCACATGGGGGCTGTGGATGAGCTGAGCCTCTGCAGGGCTCTAGTTGGCTCATGTCTTCTGTAAGGACCATGACTGCAGGAGCGGCTCCTGTGTCAGATATGCAGTTCTCATGGGAGAGGGCAAGAGTGTAAGAGAATTTGAGCCAAACAGTGCAGTTATATTCACAGCTTCTGTAGGGTTGGGGAAGACATTATGTTTGCCTCCATTCCATTGGCCAAGGGTACTACATTGCCAAAGTCACTGAAGAAGAGGAGTGAACTCCCCCTGGGTACAAAGTCATGGCCAGTGACTGGAGTGAGGATGGGAGGATAAGGGGTGTGGGAGCGCTAACCGTGTTACAGGGAGGGAACAGATATGTAATTGGTAACAGTAAACTCTCTATCACAGATGGAAATTCAGTTTTCTTAACATTTATTGATCAGGTACAAAAAGATTCAGGTTTCGTTCTAAAGCAGGGAAGATTCCAAGATCAGTAGAAACAGTTCCTTGAGAAATTCAGTCTAGAGGAGCAGAAGGAGTTATAATCAGATAAATTACTATGCAACTTTAGAAATGTATACAGGTATAGAGGCAGTAGAGATGGGAGGAGGGAGTGACTATGAGGGTGGGAGATACAAGAGAATTATTCCCAGAGGAAGGGACATCTAACTGGTTTCTAAGGACTGAATTCAGAATTTCTTAGGTCGGCAAGAGGATGGGGGTTGGATTGTGGATTAGGGACAGCATAATTGAAACCTGAGGTGTAAAACAGCCGGCTGCTTCATGGTAGTAAAGACTGTTTTGTTCACTTGCTCCATCTTCTCTGTAACAGTGCCAATTGAATGAATAATCTGTTAAGTTTTAGTGTTTTGTTGGACAGGTAAGATGGGGAGGAGTGAGAGAGGCATATACCAAGAGGTGATTTTAATTTCACTTTTCACGTGATTCTTGAGGATTAGATTATAAGAGGCCAAGACTGGAGTGAAGATGAGAGAAGTAGTGAAGGTCTGAAGGTAGGAAAGGGTAAGTTCAAGAGAGATTAAGATTAGGGCTGAGAGGGGATGGTTGGATGGAGGGGGCCAAATGGAGGGAGTATAGGATGAATCCAGGGGACACTAGTGGAGACTAGTTGGATCTTGGTGCTATAATCGCCAAGGTTATGAATATAGAAGAAAGAAGGGCAAAAATAAGATTTAAAAAATGATACATTTTTTGGTTATGAGTAGAGTTTGAGGTGACTATGAGATATTCAAATGAAGGAAGATGGCCAGTAGGCCATTGGATATATGTGACTCTGCCGTAAAAATGTGTATTTGAGCTTTACTAGGATATAAAAGGTAGTTATATCATTAAGGTGACTGAGATTGCCCAGGGAGAATGTGTTAAGTTTCATGTAAATGGTATTTATACCATAAGAATGAATGAGACAGCCCAGGGAGAGTGTGTTAAGTTTCAAAAGTACCCAGCACAGAAGTTCCAGGACATATAGCATTCGTGACATGGACGGGGGAGGAAGCTGTTTTCAAGGACATTTTAAAAGAATACTCTCATAAGTGGGAGAACCAGGGTAAGTGATGTCCTTCATATTTGGAGGAGAGTGTTAAGGAAGGAATGGCTAGGTGTCAGATGCCACAGCAGGCTAAGAGCTGAGCATGCGACTCTTGCTATTGGAGCTTTAGTTTAGTAAGGGAAAAACCCCCAGTGGTACCCAGATGGGAGATGAGATAGAAGTTTGGAGGACCTGCTTTTCAGTACTTGACTGAGAAGTGAAGGATAGGGATAGGGAGTGATGACACTTAGAAGACACATAGCTTTCTCTTCGTCTTTGATAAGGGGAAATGCAGAGCCAGTGGAAGTTGAACTTGATCTTCCAGTTCCTTTCAACTGTTGAGCATCTTTTAGAGGGTAGTAGCAGATACTGATCTTTTAACCCAAGGATTTCTGGTCTTTTTCACCTGTCCTTTCTAGTTATTTTTCCATTGCTGTATAACATTACCACAAATTTAGCAACTTAAGACAATACATGTTTATAAAAATAATTTATTATAAATAATAGTTTCTTTGGGTCATGAATCTGGGTGTGGCATAGCTGGGTTCCGTACCTCACAGTTGCTCATGAGATACAGTTAAGGTGACTGCTGTGGCTGGGGACTCATCTGAAGGCTTGACTGGGGAAGAGTCTGCTTTCAAGTTCACTCACAGAGCTTGGATGCTGTAAGGAATTCAGTTTCTTTTTGGCTGTTGGCTGGAGGCTGTCCTCAGTTCCTTGCTATGTGGTCATCTCCACCACAGTAGCTACTTTGTCAAACCCAGTGAGACTCTGCTAGTAAGATAGAAGTCTGTGTCTTCTACAGCCTTATCACAGAAGTGACATCATCTTTGTTATATTCTGTTGATTAAAAGCAATCACAGGTCCCACCCACTTATAGAATTACACAAGGGAGTGAATGCCAAGGCGTAGGAATCCTTGGTTGGGGGGAGACTTAGAGACTGTCTGCCACAGGATAGAACTCCGTGGTCCATCTCTTAATCTGCAACATGCCTTCAAGTAACTTGAGGTCCATGGTAGAAGGAAGTCATTCATTTGCCAAAAAAAGATTTTCTCAGTGAAGATGAGATTGATTTGAACTTTGAGGTGGTACTTCCAGAATTTCTATATAGGAGGGGTTTAGGAATAGGATCTCAATCTGATCAGAAGAGGGATATACAACAAACACAATTTATTTGGAGTAGTTTGGGAGGTAGAAAGTAAAGCCTCCTCAAGTCACACCTTGAGATGGGCACTTTTCTGAAGGATGAAAAGATTTTGTCCAGCCAAGAAGGGATGAGGAACTAGGATAAAGTTGACCATTCCAGGAAGAGGGAACAGTATTGGCAGAGACACTGGAACTTGACAAGTGTGGTATATTTTGGGGAGAAGGTTAGCAGTTGTATGAGGCTCGATCTTAGGGTCCATAGAAGGTCATGAGTGGGAGAGTGCAGCTGGAAGGATAATTTGGGGCAGGTTTTATGTTTTCAGAGGAAGCGGAGCTTGGTCCTGTGGACAGATGGGGGCTTTAAAAATAGAGAATGATATGATTAGATTTGTATTTCAAAACAGGTTATCTCAGGCTGCTGTGGGGAGGATCACTGAGAGGTGGGAAGGTGTTTTTGCCATTTAGATCTGCCTTACTTGGTATTAGCGGGAGCCAGGAAAGGGTGCTAGCAGTTCCAGGAACTCAGTCTCCTGAGAAGCTTGGGAAGTGGCTAAGGTTTGGGGGATGAAGCGAATATGGAGTCCCACCCAGGAATCAGGACTGCCCACTTCCACATATCTCTGAAGACCAGCTCCTTCCTGTCATGTCTTTCAAATGTGGGAGCCAGTCATTCTTTGGTCCAGGCAAAGGGCCTTGCCAATTTTTAATGAGCAATTGATAAGAAATAGTTTTTATATATAAAAACCAGTTATTTTTAAAACATGATCATGCTGTAATGTTGTCATATTGGTTATCATCAAGAACAAGTTGCTTTTCTTCCTTCCATACTTCTTTAAAGAACATTTTTACACATCATTTTAACATCGCATTTTCAGAAGAAAGAGAAATTGGCATTTGTGGCAGATAAACAGACTAATGAACGTTTGTAGACTGGTCAGTGTCGTGTGACATAACTTGGAGTCTTACACTAGTTGGGTATGTGTTTGTGTTAGGCTTTGAGAGGTTGTTCCTTCTGTCCTTGGCCACTCACCATTCACTTTGATGAAGCTGACATTTGTGGGTTTCTGCAGATGTGATACTAAGTTAGGTGCATAGTACTTTTTACTTGTTTCCTATCCCTTAAGGATTGACTCAGAATATTTTTTCCTCAATGGTATTGAAAATTACCATAGAGACCCTGTGGATCCCTTCAAGTCATTCATTATTCATAAGACTGGGGATTCCTTTTGATTGAGAAGTTGGACTCTTATTTTTGTGAAGAGTCAACAAAGTCACGCATTTGGAAGCACCATGCCATGTAGTTAGTTACAAGTCATCTCCTGAACTTCCAAGTTAGACTGCATTAAATTTACCTGAGAAAATGTGAACATACCACAGAACAAGAGCAAGGTTCCCTACTGCCTGCTAGGCCTTATTTATTATATAAAAGTATGTAGCAGTGATTTGTTTGATTGTTATTGTCCAGTTCCAACATAAAGCATGTTTAACACATGGGTTGGAATGGAACCTAGTTGGAAGGAGGGACTCAAACCACTTGTTTTCTTGGCCTTATTGCCCTGGAGATCTCTCTAGCCATGACTGTGTGGCCTCCAGAAACAAAATAAACTTGTTCAGACAGGTGGCAGTGGAACTGAACTCTAGCCTAGAAGAAACTGAGGAAGGAGGAGCCCAGCTTAAGCATAGCAGGAACATGTTCTTATGCCTCTTATAATAGTCAGAATCACTAATGCTAGCTTTTATAACTAATCAACCTTCAAGTCTCAGGGTTTAATATAAAAAAAGTTTTGTTCTTGCTTAAACAGAGTTATGGGCAGGCTAGATGACCCATCTCCACCTTTTCCAGGGTTGCTTCAGCAGGAGGAGAGAGGTGGAAGAGATACACTTTACTGCCTTACTTTGGAAGTGAGAAACATCATTTCTCCTTACAGTCCTTCGGCCTGAGCCAGTTGCATGGCCCCAGCTAATCCTACAGGTGACTGGGAAATGCAGGGAAATACATGGAATGCTAGTTTTTGCTATGCATCCTGCATTGCTTTGACCTCTCCCTCATAATAGATTTTCTGTCACCGAGATGTGGTAGAATCAGTCACCTTTGTGGACTGTAATAGAGATGTTCTTATGCATTGTCTTTCAGGGAATAATAGAAAGGATGGATCCTATAGGCAGTGTAGCATAGTGACTCAGAGTGTAGGATTTGCCATCAGTCTGAATTCTTGAATCAACCGCTTACTGATTTACTGTGGGTGAATTATTTGACTTTTGTCAAATAAGAAGTGCCTCAATTTCTTCATCAGTAAAATGGGGTCACTGATTGGACAGTTGTAAATATGAAATGATTATTAAATGACTAAAGTTTAAAATACTGCCTGGTACTTAGTACGTCAGCATCATCGTCATTTTCATTGTCATCCTTCAACAGTAATTCTCTTGCATCCTGTGCCAGCAAGATCATTGGCCCTTTGCCAGTATCTGGGATGTCAGGAACAATAAATTATCCTCATGTTTGTTTATAGTTTTATCTATTGGGGGAAAAAGCTGATGGCGATCAGTTTCAATTAAAATACTTGAGCACGTTTTTCTTTGTCTTAATGAAGGGGTAGGTCAGAGTCTGATTCCTCAGAATGCTTTTGTCAGCGCTGGATGCCCTGTAGAGGTTTTGATTTTGAAGTTTTAATTCCCTGGTGTTTGTCTTCTGTGGCTCTTCTTAGGGACTGAGGGAATCCGATCTGCATCTTTTAGTTGTGTTTTATTTTATTGGCTTGGCCAAAAAGTCCATATAGTTTTTTCTATAAAATAAAAGACACATTTTCATTTTCACCAGTAACTTTATTGATTTGGACATTTTGAGTATGTCAGCTATCTCTTGTGTGGTAGAACATTGATCGTTCTCAATGTCTCAGTTTGATTGCTAGCAGCTTGAACTGGTGTACCCGATCATGGAGCATTGTCCAGTGAGAAATCTCCAGCATGAAACTTTACAAACCACTTTTGACACATTTGATCAGTCACAGCACCTTCTCTCTACACTGTACAAATCTTTTTTGGTGTGTGTTTCAGTTGTGCTTTTACCTTTCTTGAAGTAATAAAGCATAAAATGCTGAAAATGTTGCTCATTTTCTTCCATCTTCAGTATTAAGATGGCTATACAAAAACCCATCAATTTTGATAATATTTTTAAGTGCATGCTGCTATGACAGCTGTCACAATACAGTCTAACAAAATTGCTTTGAATGAAGTTAAAGTCGTCTAAGTGCTACATGCTGTCTTATGGAAAAACCCAAATGAACTTTTTGGCCAACCCAGTAACTTGCATGCTCCAATAATAATGAATGAGACAGCTATTAGAGCTGACTTCTTTATGCTCCAGGGAACTGTAAGAAATTTCGCTACGTTCTTCAAGGGTCTTTTGACATGTCTCTGGGCTGACAAAGCTAGGAGGTGGAAGAGGAAGCCACTAGGAATAGTTCACCTCCCTGGCAGTCTGTTCCCTTTTCTTTTCTCATCAGTTGTTTTCAAAAAGCCTTCAGCAGGATGTTTTGTGACATTCATCTGATACCATTTGCAGTCAGTGTATAAAAAAGCTCTAAGCCCCTGTGGCCTTTGGAAGGCATCTCCTTTAGGAAAAATCATCAGTAAAGCTTGAGGCCAACACTGTTAAGTGTAAAATGGATTTTAAGCAGAAACGGAATCATTTAGCTTTAATTTTAGCGAAGGGCTGGGAAGTTTATGTAAAGAGAGCCAAGTGCTGTCTTTTAAATCCGGGGCTTGCAAACATTAATGGCTGGGAACAGGAAAATGGGAAACTTTCTTCTGTGGTGTGGGTGGAGTCTTAAATGAACTTGTCACACTCCCAGCATGTGCCTGTATCTTCCTCTAGTCAGCAATGGAGCAGTGGGAAGGCTTGGAAACCCTCTTTGCTTGATCACTGCATCTTTTCAAGGAAACCAACTGTGCCACAAAGCTCTCCCTGCCTAAGAGGGAGAAATTGAAGAGAACAAGGCAGAAACATGCCCTTGTTTGAGCCTCTAGAGGAATTGGTTAACCAGTTTTCATATATGTATTAAGCTCTGAGAGCCATGTGCTATGGGCAGAATTTTATATAACACTCTTCTGCAAGGCATTTACCATGCATTCAGGTATGGTCATGGTCCTACATAAAAATGATAAATAGGTTAAATAATAACAGAATATGCCATTGGGACTCAGAGTAGAGAGAGTGCAAATGTAGGGTGGTTCTGGGGACAGTGCATGGTGGAGATGAGCATAGTGTTAGTGGTTCTGAGGGGCTCTTGAGTCACAAAAAGCTGTGTGAGTCCTGGCCCCACTGCTTATTCAGGTGAGGCTGAACATAGGCAGTTTATTTCATTGGGCTCAGTTTCTTCCTCTGTGGAATGGGGACAACAAATAGTATTTGCATCATAAAGCTGTTACCTGAAGGTCTTCGTCATCAATTCAGTGCCAACCTGAGTCCCCAGTTTGGGGTGCCATGAAAACAGCTCATCTGTGAGACAACTCAATCCTAGCCACTTGGGTCAGGCTGCTCCCTGTAGTGTTACAGCTCCAGCTCCGGTGGTACAGTTTTGGCCAGGGAAACATAGTCTTGGATGGAAACTGAAAGTGGGCTCTCTTGAGGCAGAGGTGAAACTGGCTTATATAGAGAAGAGTGCCCACCCTCTGCCCCTGATTGGTCCGTTTCTATGCAAATGAGGACTCCAAATCCTCACAGTTTGGTCCAGATAGCACCATCTTGATTGGCCAGAATGGAGCCCAATAGGTAGGTAAAGATGCAATTGAGGATATAGCTGTGCAGCACCTGTTGGGGGTAAGGGGACGAGTCTCAGTCCTATTGGTCAAATTTCAGTCCTAGGAGCTCTTTATGAGGGTTGACTTAGTCTGCAGGAGTACAGTGCAGGAGGCTTGACCTCTCAGTCTGTGGCCTCTTCCCAAAATGCAGTGTGCGTGAGGGACCTCTGTAAACAGTGGCTGCTAGATCCTGGCTGTAAATTTGAACCCAATTACCTATGAAGCATCTCATTTGGCAAATATATTCTTCTTGGGTAACCAAAGTACTGTGTTAATGCAGGTAAAGTACTTAGGATGCTGTGTTGATATGCTTGAGTGCTCAATTGTATTATTACTATTTTGGGGGCATTCTTAAAGAAAAGTTAATAAAAAGTAAGTTGTGGTTTGTTGTGTAGCACTTCTAATGTGATGTGTAGGGGATTTGGACTTGATCCTGTAAGCCTTAAAAATTTTAAGCAAAGAAATGGCACACAGAAAGTGTTTCAGAGATACAGAACACTGGTAGAGTGGTCCAGGAAGGATCCCAGGTGGAAAGAGACCAGGAGCAGGAAGACTGACGCATGGGATAATTAACACAGGTGTGTTTCAGGTTGCACTCTGGGGCTGTGGCAGTGGGAACATAAAAGAAGAACTGGATCATACTGGGCGTTCTCATTCTTTGTTGTGTGGAAGGTGATTAGGTGCTAAATTATAGGTTGAGATAATGATTGGATAGATAATTTGGAGACTATCCAAAACTAGATCTGCATAGATGACACACCACTCATTTCACTTTCATCCTTACTTCTATGAATCGATATTGAGTGCTTTGTTCCAAAAGACACTTAATTTGTGTGTGCGCATGTGTGTATATATATATGTATATAACTTTAGATATTTTGAGATTATTGGTATAGCATTGTAACTGTCTTCACGCTGCTACAATTAGGAAATAGGTTGACTGATTACTAATTCCTAGATAAACTTTATAATTAAAAGAAGAAGATGATATGGATGTCATATATATATGTATTTTTTAAAAAAACAGTTCACATTTGGTCCTGCAAATAATTTCTTCCTTATCCAAAGTCTTGGTGACTCCTATTCTTAATTTTCTGTTGTTTTCGTTTGGTGTTCCATGCCTGTGCTTGCCTGATTTTTCCTGTGCTGTTTCTCTTTTATAGATAAGATAGTAGAAGTATCATCATGTATATAAATTCCAGAAATTTTCACTTAAACCAGCTTGCTCCCTAGAGAAATCTACATCATGCTTTATCTTTTGTTTGTAAGTAGGAGCATATATTGCAATGTTTGAGTGATTCGTGTCCAGATCTGTGGCAGGAAGACTGCTCGGTAAAGTTCTGGAATTGTTTGCCTTGTATGCAGTAGACTCCAGTGGTGGAATCTGGCCCGATGGCTCTAATGGTTAGGATGGAGCTAGGTGGAGAGATTGGGTCCTCCTGGATATTCTGGATCTTTCTTGCTGGTTTTCTCTTGTTTCTCCAGAAGGTATGAAGCTACTGGAGTCATATTTTTATGCCTCTGACTTGGCACAGGCAGCTTTTTGATGACTTTATAACGATTCTTCCTTCAAATCTTCAATTTGAGGCCCCCCCCCCCCGCAAAAGTGAAAATGGCTGCAGTGCAGTTTGAATGATTTAAAATCTACACATGTGATGGATATTCTGGACCATCTTATCCAGTCAGTCTCTGATAATAAAATCATGAGGAAAATCACCGTGTTACCTCAAAATCTCATTTGAAAGTAAAAAAGTCTAACCTAAAAAACAGGAACAGAATACTAAGTAAAACTTCTAGAAAATTAGCTCTCAGGTTGTAAAAACAGATACTTTTTAATTTTTTCTTTTGGCAGTTTTACTTGTCAAACCTAAGCCGAATGTGGAGGATAATTCTTAACCATTAATTTGAAGTCTAGCTGAAAAGCAATCTTGAATTCTCATTTCAGAATCTTACTTGTACTCTCATTGGCTGACTGAGGTGAAAAATACGTCATTGTTTACTAGTTCGGAATCATACCCGGTAACATTTTAACCCAAATTTGAGCATGTAATGACCAAGCATAAATTTACATATTTCCATTTCTTAATAACACAGTGTGCTCACCTGAGGATGGTCCTGGTGTGGGACTGAAGTCAGGCTGTATGCCCTTGTGCTGAGGCCTGCTCTGCTTTGGGACTGCATCTTGGGTGCAGGACAATGTCCAGAGGACCTGACTGAGGACATGGGAAACTGCCACACAGGTGTCCAACAGGTCACCTCTGGAGAAGCCCAACCATGTGCTTCTCTTGGATTACCGTTCTCAGGCCAAGTATGAAAGGAGAGGAAATTTCTTCTTTAGGGTGGCATTCCTGCTCTCATGGACTTGATTACTTTCTTTTCTTTGGAAATTCCTGTCTCCTGTAGGAGAGATCAAAGGCATTGTGGATCTCTAACACAGCATGGATACTACTCTTCCATTAATTGCAGTAAATCTCTCACTCTAGTCTCCCATTGCCAGCTCAGTGCGTATTTACAGACCAGTACCTTCCAGTCCTATGGAGACATCCCTATCCTGGGTTATTCTAATCCCCTTGATCATGAATGACTGACTGTACTAGTCCTCCTTCATTTTCTTGTCTCCTTTCTAAGACCAAGGAATTTTCTTTCAACTCTTTTTACGTAGAAGAGTCAGGTTGTTCTCATCAGGGGCTCAGTTTTGTGCCCTATTGTCTTTTTTCCAGAAATACCCTGCTACTTATTTCTTCTGTCCAGACTCCATTAACCTGGAGTCTAGAATGAACTTACCCTCCGGTTATGTGCAGTCCCTTCCCTGTTTCCTGAGCTTAGTCACTCATTTACATTCAGGATGCCATTTCTTACAGCTCATCCTGTGTTTTTGTTTGTTTGTTTTTTGGTTTCTTTTTGTTTTTCCATTACTGCTTTTCTGATTTCTTTCTGTAGCCTGTTAGGTTTGAATCAAATCATACTGTCTTCCCTTCAGGTGTTTTTCTTAGTAAGAGCAAATACAGTAATTACTGTAGGCCAGGCATTGTGAATTTTAACTTAGTCTTTATAACAATTTTATGAGCTGGGTACTCCTGTCATTCCATTTTGCAAATGGGTTAAGGGAGTCACAGAGAGGGTAACCTCCTCAGCTTTTCCAGTTGCTAAGTAGGGGAACCAGGATTTGAACTTAGCCTGGCTCCAGAGCATGTTTTCTTAAGCAGTGCTCTATATCCCTGGCTGATTCTTGGTACTTCTGCTCTCTGGAATCTTCTTTTCCACCTGACCTAGTGACCCCCAGGATGGGTCAGCACATTCATATGGTATTCAGCTATAGTGTTATATAGGCAGTCGTGTTGTTTGGAAAAAGCATGGGGGTCTGGGGTCCTGGCTTGAACACTTTCCTGAGTGACTTTGGACAAGCTTCCTAACATTACTGACCACAGTTCCTCTGGTGACGTGATCTGTTCTAACATGTAGTCATTTGAGGGGATTAAATGTGAGTAAGTAGCAAGGTGCTGGGCACATAATGGATGTTTAGAAAATGGCAGTTATTATGTTTATTAAAAAATGCCAGGAATTGTTACAAGCTTTAGAAATATAATAGTTTATGTTTATATTTAATCAGTTAATTTTGGTTTGTAATGGATAGGGCCAAGAGGAGAGATTTCTCTATAATTTTCATTTAGTTTGGAAGAAAGCAAGGATTTTTATTTTCGTCACTTAAAAACTTAACAGGATAAAAGAATTTTGCCATTCAAAACTAAATCCTTTAATATCTAGTTAAGTATGAAGATACTGATTCATTTTTTGTACATTTTTCTCTTTATCTCTAAAAAATATTGACTGATTTAATTGGCCAGGGTAAAGGCCCTTATAAAAATTTCCCCTGAAAGGATGATAAAATAGTATTTGCTTTCATTTAATCATAATTTTTGAAACTGACTTCCAGTTTTGTCTGGAGGGTGCTGAAAAATCCCTTGATTTGTGAACCTCTACTTTGACCATGTTTTGTATGCTGAACTCTCCACCTTTTTCTCTGTCTTCCCAAATAAGACGACTTCCCTCTTGGGTAGTATGTTGTCTCTGTGATTTTGCCTTTAAGCTTTCTGTTAAGCTTTCTGTAGATAGTCTTCTTTCACTTATTTAATAATTTTCTACTGAGAGAGGGTTTATTTTTGGGGGGTAGGGAGCATGTGTATCGATCAGGTTATTTTTGAACACTGTAAAATCACTTTATTAAGGAATTTTCCTCTGAGTTTGTTGAATGGTGGCAGATGTTTCAGTTTTGCTTCAATGACTGAGTCCTTTTGGAATTGTAAGGAAAACTTTTGTCCATGAAGAACTTTGACCTTCCTTAATTCCTGGCATACTGGTCATACCCACATTAGGTAAATGATTAAAACTAGCAGAACTCTTTCACAGACACAGTCCTTTGAAAATTTTCAGATTTGCTTTTTCTGAACTCCGGTAAATCTGCACTTGTCCAAGGTCACTTTTTGGGCACCTGATAGAAATCACAGAGTAGAACCTCATTCATGTCAGGACTAAAGAAGAGCCTGTCAGTGTGGACATGAGGAATCTGAGGTCAGGGGAAGTAACCCCTGTGCCAATCCTGAGTTGGCAGAGCAGAGACAGCAAGAGCCTGGCTCTGCAGTCAGACTGCCAGGGCTTCCTTCACATCCTGGCCCTGTTACGGAAAAGGTCGGGGACATGGGGCACTTTCTTAGAATCTCAGGACCTGGTTTTCTCATCTCTGTAGAGAAGGTAGTACTTCTGCCCTCTTCAGAGTATTTGTGAGGATTGAATGAGTAAATGCATGTAGAACATTAGGAACAGCAGCGAGCCCACCTTAAGCTCTCAGATGATAGTTACGTAATAATCGTAGTGCATTTCCACAGTGCTTTGTGTCTTACAGAGTATTTTCTCATTATCTCATTTGATGCTCACAGAATCATTTCAGGAATGTATGCCTGTTACCACTGAGTGCTGGCCCAGGGTATCCCAGCTCTCAAGTAGTGTGAGCAGAGCCCAATCTTGCAGCTCATAGGAGTTCAGCTGAGAGCCAGTGTGTATGTACCAAAATGTACCTGAGGAGGTGCATAACCCATGATTTAAAACTCATGCATTGTATGATTTTAAAAAGTCCCTTTGCTGAGAACCTGTTTGCTTTTAAGTGTAATTTTATAGAATTGTCTGGTCCACATTGTCTCTGTCCGCTAGCTATACCAGCTTGGGAAGTGTAAGTAAAAACGTAAGGTCCAGCATTGGTTATAAAAACAAACAGAGCCAACCACTAATACCCTCTTGTGCACCAGTAAACTGTCAGTAAACTGTCTGAGACCTCAGCCTCCAGGGTCCTCTTCTGGTTCTGAAGGGGCCCTGATGCCATGCCTCCTGAGTACACAGGGAAGCACGTCCTCTTTCTCTGCTCCACATTACCAGACTGATGCAAGAGGAACCCCCCTTCAAATGGGGCTGTCTGTGGGGTCACACTTCCCATAACATGCCTTGTGCATGACCCAGCAATTTGACTTTTTATTTCCTCCCCCATTTTGGCCAGGAACCTTGGATATGCCTAATGATTATTGCATGGGCATTTATGAGATTAAAAACTGTTCTGTACACTGATACAGACTGATCGGAAGGCAGCTGGGCACACATCTGTTTCAATCTATTCATGCCCTTGACCTAGGAGTTTCCACTTAAATGGATTTCTCCTAAAAATACTTGTACATGTTTACAAAGTCTAGGGCTTGTACCACAGCATTGTTTATAACAACTCTTTATTAGAGATGCGTTATATAAGGTATGGTACATTCTTAGAATGCGATGTTGTATGTGGCTTAAAATTAGTTTTTTTTTAAATGCTAATAGGAAAAGTTACTCCATATAAGTAAGAAAGGCTCATTGAAGAATGGTAATGTTTGTTCATAACATTATACAGAGTGAGAGACTACTAAGGAAGAAATGAATGACTTGATTTGGAAAAAGTTGTTATCATTCAGAGCAGTAGCATACCTGGGTGGAGGGAGTATAACATTATTATAGTGGACTTTCCACTTTATAAACTTTTACATTTCTATATTGTTAAATGTTTAGTTGTATGTGTGATTTTATAGTAAATACATACAGTAACTAAATAAACAACAAATTATTGCTCATCAATGACTCAGCCAGTGCCCATGACCAACCTTGAACCTCGTTCTACTCTGGGAGGGCACTATCTCCTCTTTATGCTTTGAGGGGTTTTATGTGGTCCTGCAACTTCCTGCTATTCCTTTGGGATGCTCTAAGCCCTGGGGTCAGCTAACAGCACCAGGAAGCCTGCTCAGTCTTCTCACATCAGAGCCTTCATTCGCTTAAACCTTGGTTCCTCTTTCCTATTCACCACCCCAACATATCCAAGTACATGTGTGCGTGCACACACACACTAGCAGTTGGGCCTTTGCTCTGAAACCTTCTCCACAGACATGCTGTCACCCAGTTTCCCAGCTCACAAGAGGTTATTAGGAAGGCCTAAGGAGATAGAAAATCTATAGAAATATAAACTGAGGCCTCAAACACTCCACCACAATTTAAACTCCATGTAGTGTTGCTGCGCATAGCCCCAGTGTACCTCGCTGTATTGATACGTAGTTGCTGGGGTTTATGATGATTTTGGACAGGCATCAAGAACAGGCAAAACACTGTTTAAAACACTTTTTAGGAAGGCAGGATTTATGCTATACATTTTAAAAATGCTCTTAAAATTTCTTTAACAGTATGTATGATATATTAAAGTGTCAGTTATTTGGAAATTTCCTGAATCTGAACAGTGGTTTCACTGAATTTAAAGCCAGTATCCATCTTTGTGGAATTCTGTCTCAAAAATAAAATGTTAACTAGAGGCCAGAAATCTTCCTGGAAACCCTTCCACCCTGGCACAATATTTGAATTTTTATTTATGCATGGGCAGCACTCTGACAGAAAAGACTGCAATTTTGTTCTGAGGAAAGAGCCAAATTTCCACCCTTCTATGTATCATTATAGGTTTGTGGTTCAGTCATCATTTTTGGATTGAGTTATAATGAAGAGAAGTCATTGTGTATCTGTCTTGGCCCTGACCTATGGAACCATAGTCATAGAAATAATTTTTTAAATACAGTGGTGCACTCTACAGAAGTATGTGTATTATACAGAGCAGAAATAAGATTCTTTTAATATGTGGAGGCTTTAAATGAATAATTCAATGCAACTGACCCCATTACACGTTTGTTAAGCTTCGTTGAAAAATGCACTGCATCTTTGTATTACCTTTCAACTAATATTTCAATTTAAATTTTAATGCAATGCAGTCCAGGTTCTCCATGAATTTTATCTAGTACTGTTGTGAACGGAGTAGGGTGAAGGAATTGTAAGACTAGTGAGAAGCAGGGTAATGAGAGTTAAAGGATGGAGCTGTCACTGTTTTGTTGGTTTTGTTTTTGTTTCTAATTTTTCTAGGGATGATGCCACAGGTTAATAGTTTGTAATAAAAATTACAAAGGATATTGTATACATGAAACTTGAGATGACAGAGAGATGAAATATGCAGGTTTAGTTCATCTTTCAAGCTATTTTGGTTCACTAAACTTGTCTCAGTTGGTGGGGAAGAGCCTCATGTTTGTTTTTATTTTTATTGAGAAGTACCAGAGTTTAATAGGAAATGTCACCTTGGGTGGAGAAATTAGGGTTCTGCAGTTACCTTCCATTTTGAGCCCAGAGTTCACTGTGGTATGTTTCCAAACCAAGTGGGGTTTGACTGCCTGCCATGTACACAAGCATAACACAGTAATTGATGGGGGAGGAAAAAGGTTTTTATTAAAACATTGCCCAATTTGAAGGAGTAGGGACTCCCCTGCTCTAGGCCATTCTCTTCTGCAAAACACAGAAAGAAGCCAGCCACCCCCAGGACCAGAACGAAGTGTCCAGACACCCTTATGCTGGGAATAATATCTTCTAGCTACTTCAAATATGTAATGTAGATCAGCAGCTCTCAAAATGTGGCCCTTTATTCTTTCAGGGGGGTAACATGAGGTCAAAAATACTTTCAGAATAATGTCAACACATCGGTTGTGTTTCACTGTGTTGACTGCACTGATGCTGCAGAGGCACTGATGGGTGAAGATGTTGCTTCTTAGCATACGTTAAGGCAGTGACAGCAGATTCTACTAGGCATCATATTCTCTACTGTCACACAGTTGCAGGAAAGAGGAAAAAGCATTTACTTCCGAGCATTCTCAACAAAGCAATAAAAATATTAATTTTATCATATCTTGCTGCTTGAATATACATCTTTTTCTGTACTTTGTATCATGAAATGGGAAGTATGTATGGAGTACTCATACTTCATATCATATCATGGTAAGATGGTTGCCTCCAGAAAAGCAGCTATTCACGTTATTGTGGTGCAAGCTAAAACTAGCTTTTTTTTTTGTTGTTTTTAACAGAACACGATTTTTAGTTGAAAGAATGTTTACTAAAGTTATTCAGGTGGACATTTTTCTGAAAATAAATGCAATGACTCTGTTACTTCAAGGAAAATAACTGGCAGTATTTGTTGTCCAAGCTTTCATGCAAAAGTTAGAACTTTGGGAGGTTTGTATCTGCCTCCTGAGTTTGATGGCTTCCTTGTATTTAAAGACTTTTCTGGTTCATGAGACTGATAGTAATGTGATTTAAAGAAAATATTGTCTCATAAAATGGGTCAACATTCAGAAGATCTATATAAGTCAGTGAATAAATATTTTTCAAGTGACTAATGTATAATGTTGCAAAATCCTGCTTGAGTGAAATATCTATTAAAAGTATAAGATAGACCAGTGAATTTTAATGTGATATAGCACAAAAGGTTCATTGATGATTTCACATTCCACATTTGTAACTAACCTTTGAGAAACTAACTTGTCAAATTTTGGCATAGTATCAAAGAAGAATATAATTATCTGAAAAGGCTATTAAAAAGGCCTACAGCCTTTTGGTGTAGGGGACAGATACCTTATGTGGGCTATTATTTTTAGGATGATCTTCTATTTTCACATCTGTTAAAGTGGAGTAAGTAATACTATACCATGGGTTTGCTGGTACTGATGTGTGTGTAAGGTTACTTAATGCTTTGTCTGGGGAAAATTAGGGTGAGTTTTCTCAAACTGCTGAGTAGCGATACCAGCACAGATAGGAGGAGATCATATTGTGGAGAGAATGTCAGTGGGTGAACCTTTTTGGTGTATCAGTGATTAAATATTTGAGTTGTGGCACATTTTTATTGATAACAGGTTAATGCCAATTGAGGGTGGAGGAAAGAGTGTTAGATTTGAGTCAGAAGAGCTGGGTTGGAATTTTGGCTCCATCACTTGGTGTTTTACTTTGGATAAATATTTTTAGTTTTCTCAGCTTCTGTGTTCTTATTTGTAAAAGGAGAATAATAATAGCTATCTCAAAAGACTGTTGGAATGATTAGATGATAAAGAACCCAAGAGTACCTAATGTACAGTAAGCCCTACTAAATGGAAATTCTCTAAATTTTGTAAATAAATAGTTAATATTTCTACCTAACTGCTTACCTTTGACTTAAACTTTGAATTTTAGTTCTGCATATACTTTTCCTATTATTTGACTTAGTAACATAACAGACTGCATTGCACTTTGGGCATAAGATTGTATGATACTTTCGTTTGAGTGTTTTTATCATATTTATTTTAAATACTTTTTTCCTCATCTGTTTTTTCTAATAAGCTATCTGATCAAGGATATGTGAGAGAAGTAATCTACTCCTTTCAGTGAAACATTAGGATCACAAAATGAAAATTTCTTTAATATGGAAACAAAACAAATTCACATTTTGGGTTTTAGAAATTTAATTGTGCTGAAATTCAGAAATTAAAATGTTTTCTGGAAAGGAACTTTTCTATTCATTCCAAGAAATATCCAGTATTAGAATGTGAAAGACATAACAAATTTTTAAATTAACAGAGTAAGAAAGGGCAAGAACCCCATTAAATTTCCTGGTATCTTTCTCTAGTTTTTCTTTAACAGCTTCTTTACTGTGTGGAATTCTAGAACCAAAGGTAGCCTTAAAGAACATCTAGTTTAATCCTCTAGTTTCAGTAGAAAAAACTGGGCTCAGAAGGGGTCACAACTACTGCAGTTAGTGGCAGAACCCAGCTGTGACCTTGGTTCTCACAGTCTCGCTTGAGTGGCCTTCCCAATATGCAAAGGACATTCTGGGTTTGGTGTGTTCATTTGCTTGTGTTTTTTTGTCATCACCTTTTTATTTGATCCTTAAGTATCTGGAACATGGTGAAACATTGTTAAATCTTTTGAGTTGGACTAGTGCTAGTACCTTGCACACCTTCTAAAATGAAGCAATGAAGGCTGAATGAAGGAAAAAAATGTGGCACATAGGTATGGGTTAACTTGCTAACTGAAGTGGGTCCCCCCCAATTATGTCCTTCCCCATTTTACTGTAAAGCTTTTTGAATGAAATATTTTTTATACTCCTCTTAGCTTTTAAATTTACTTTTCAGTCTGCTTATTTTTATTTAGTCAATAAGGATGCTTTTTGTTTCTTTTTAACCTTCAGTACTATAAGAAAATCTCTCATCTATGTAATTGGTAGGTTTTTGTCAGCGAAACATCTATCATCAAAGAAAAGTGAAAAATAATATTCTATGACACAAAGTAGGATAATTAAGCAGATAACTGTTATGGATAAAAAGAAACACAGATTTTTCCGTTGTATGATTGAGGGGGGTGTGTGTGTGTTTATATATCAGTCTTGGCTGTACTGTCTTAAGAAATGGTTATTTTTGAAACTGATGCCTTTACTGTAAAAATTTGACTAGTACTGGCAGTATTTCTTTGACAGTTGTAAACCCTGGTGCTACAGTGTTGTCAACCATATCCACACTCTTTGTGAGTGACAAAGGGGGGAAGGGTGACAAGAGTCTATCTGTGAATATATTTGTTGGAAAAAGAAACTTCTGATAGTCCATTTTCTTTAGAGTATTTTTAAAAAGTGTCATGAGGCATGCAGGCAGGCACAGCCCAGGTTCATAATGTGATTCTGATGTGGGCTCTCATTAGGGGTTTGGGTTTTCTCCTCTACAAAGGCCAAAACTAGAAAAGGCTGGCTCAATGCGTGTGTTTTTATGTTATTTCCTTCTCTCTGAAAAGGGGTTTTGGGTGTAATAGATTCAGGGAAAAATGATTATTATTTAATTTTTCTATCCTAATGAATTAGTTATAAACCCCACAGCCATCAGCGAAGACCCAGCTGGACAGTCTGTTGAGAAGCAATGTGGAAAGAGACAGGCACCTGACTGGAGAGTTTTGTCCTGTCCCTATTTGTGGAATTAAAACTACTTAACATGTGTGTAAAATTTTAGGGGCTTGCACTGTTTGGCAATTTTTTTTTTAAAGTCATCAAAAAGGAACTAATTTTGAACTTTATTTTATAAAAGTATATTTATACTGTGCCCTTATATAACCCTTTGTCAAACATTTTTTTCTTAAGATTAAAAACAAGAATCCCTTTTCTGTTTGTGAAGTATACTTTCTAATCCCAGGAATACTTTGAATGAAACTAGTACATGGTTGTTTTCAGAATGATTCTTCCCATTTGCCTTCTTTATATCATAGTTCTGAGAATGATTGTATTTTTTTATCCAAGCCCAGGAAGATTTACCATTCTCAACTATGGCTGCTACTTAGGTATAAACTGTTTTCTGTTATCTAATTTATTGGTTCTACTTTTCTCCCTTTTCCTCACATTATAGCCCTTATTCTTCCTTTCTACCTCTTAATGTATTTTCTGCTTTTTGCTCCCTTTTAACTTAAATTTTAGAAAGTAAATGAACAGAATTATCTATAGCAAGCCCTGCAGAATGGTGGGCTGGTGAAGGAGAGCCCATGGGGGAGGAGTCAAAGGAGGAAGCACAGAGCCCCTGCCTCCAAGGCTGTAAGCAGCACCTGTGGAAATGAGACATCATATCAGTTTTAGAGGTGGCAGTTGAAGGCCAGGAAATGGAGGAGGATGGTTGGATACACTTTTAACTGGAGTGGGAGTCAGAAGTCCCAAGTCTATCCTTGCTAGGGCAGTCAGCAGCTGCAGGACACTTAGATAAAACATTTCGCTCCCTGGGCATTAGTTTCCTCATTTGTAAAATAATGGAAATAACTATCTATCCTACCTACACACAGGCTTAATGTGGTGTGAAGGTGAAATAAAATAGAGTGGTGAAGGGTCAAGCCCAATAGGCAGAATAAAATTACTGTACCCTGGGGGAGCTGTGTGGCCTAGTGGGTCTCAGATAGCTGCATTGTGGGCAGTGCAGCTCATCTCCATGGAGGCCAGGTTTTGCTTGAGGGTAACTAGTGTAAAAGAGTATATGTAGCCCTGGCCAGGTAATTAAGTTGATTAGAGCATCTTCCCGATATGCCGAGGTTGCAGGTTCGATCCCAGGTCAGGGCACATATGAGACTCAACCAATGAATGAATGCATAAATAAGTGAAACAACAAATTGATGTTTCTCTCTCTCTCACTCTCTTTTCCTCTCCCTCTCTCCCTACCCCTCTCCCTTCCTCTCTCTAAAATCCATTAAAAAGTATGTGTATACTAAAATAATCATGTGCACATTGTATTCTAGAATACAGCATTCTCCTTTATTTTAAAGATAAAACATGACATGGTCAAGCTGTCAATACAGCTCTGTGCCCTTCCCAAGTTACTTCTTTCCTCACTTTGTTCATTAGAATATTTCAGTGACAAGCTTTGAGAACTGTTAATATAGCCAAAAGCTTTGTGTTTAGGAATTAGTGAACTCATATTCAGATGCCCTTACTAATCCTCCTTGGGCTTCAGTTTCTTCATCTATACTATGCAGATATCAAAAAATAGGTTTCGGTGAGGATTAAATGAGATAACAGCTGGCGTATAATGATTGTTACCATGTTTAAGCTCTTTTCCCTATTACTGTGGCAATATTGATGATGTATTTAGTTCTTCTTGGAGTTCTGAAACAAAAAGTTCATTGTAAGTGGAGGTGGTCAGCAGAAGTTCCAAAAAAGGTAAGAGGTTCATTCAGACAAAGAGAGAACCACAGAGATGAGAACTGGAAATGTGGAAGCAGCAGAGTCAGCATATCAGCCTGGTTTGAGAGAGGATGGGCATGAAGGATTGGGGTGTGGAGGAGTTTGGAAGCAGTGGGACAGAACTGTGAGAATTTTTGTGGAGGGTCAAGAGTGCAGGGCCTGAGTGCCAGGCAGGGGATTTGGACTTTGTCTTTGCGGGACTCAGGATTTTTGAAGATATGTGTGGTGGTAGGATGCAATGCTCACAAAGTAACTTTCCAAGGTAAGTCAGTCTTTACATGGCTACTCACTCTTCTATATGTAAGTTGAGAGACCGTCTGGGGCCATAAAGGATGGTGACTCTGCAGAGTCTGGTGCTCCCCCTGCCTCCCTGCTGTTAGAACCCAGCTCTGGTGTCACTCAGGTCTTGCTCTTGACTCTCAGTTCCTTGGCTTCATCTGTGCTGGGTTTCTACTGCTGCCATTTCTCACTGTACCACTAAACTTGGCCAAAGGGTTTCCAGGTGTTCTGCTGTGGGTAACAGCGAGGAGTGTGCTTTGTTGAGCTTGCTGTGTATCAGCCTTACCCTGTCTCTGCCTTGATCTTGCCCCAAGGAGAGATGTAATGGTCATGGCATTGCTGAAGTTGGACTTAAAATACCAACTTTGTCTTTCATGAAACAAGGTAGGAGAGTGATACTGAACAACATCTGAACAAGGAACCATGTTTTTACACATGTTGCTGTTTTCTTTTTGTTTTTGAGATTCTTAGATAAATGTTACCTTAAGAATTTGTACATTTTGATTTCTGTTCATTTGATGAAAGTGGAATTTTCAGAAAGCTTAAAATGAGTTAATTTTTTCATTTTTTCCTTTCCTATCAGTGACCTGGTTTGTAGGCTCATAATTTTAAATGCCCATTTTGTAAAGTTTTATATTTGGTGTGACGTGATGGAACTGGGTTTGAAATGCCAGAATCCATGAGGGTCCCATGTTCTTTTGGCAGTTGTAAACCATGGTGCTATAGGCAAACACCATAAGGCTGGTGAGTGTACATTTTACCTTTCTAAACCTTAGTTTCCATTTATAAAGTGGGCATTAAAAATACCTACTTTTATAGGGTTGATTTAACTAGCTGCATGAGAACCTCATTCTGTATACAAAATAGGTCAGCACACACTATCTGTGTTATAATTGTTTGTAAAGGAAAGGTAAAATGGTAGGGAGTGAGGACAAAAAAGGTTCTCATATGAGTAAAGTGCATGAATTTTTTATTTTTATTTTATTTTATTTTATTTTTAATTTTTAAAAAAGGTTTTATTTTGTTATTTTTAGAGAGAGGGGAAGGAGGGAGAAAAACATTAATGTATGGTTGCCTCTCGCACACCCCCTACTGGGAACTTGGCCTGCAGCCCAGGATTGTGTCCTGACTGGGAATCAAACCAGCAACCCTTTGGTTCACAGGCCAGCACTCAATCCACTGAGCCACACCAGTCAGGGCAATGCATGAATTTTTTATTTTTTTAAAGCAGATATTTGGGTTATATAAATACCTTTCAAACATTTTTTAGATAGATTAAATTTGTTTTTAGATAGTTAGCATTGCAGAGTTAAGAGACTCTTGACTAAATCTCCCTATATTTCTACCATACACAGGTAAAAAGGATGGAATAGTGTTGCCTTAAAAAAAAATGATGAAGCTGCACAAACCTCCTCCCAAGACTGGACTAGAATTACAACTAAATTATAGAAAAATCATCCTGAATAAACAAGTGAACATAGGCTGGAGAGAAGCCTTTAAACTAGTGGTCCTCAACCTTTGTGGTAGCAGGGACCAGTTTCATAGAAGACAGTTTTTCCACAGACCATGGGAGGGGGTGATAGTTTTATAGCCTGCCTACCAGATGCAACTTAATTGTCCCTTACCACTCATTGATACCATTTTGATATGAATCTGCAAGCAATTGATTTATTACAGTCTCTGTGCAATCAGACCTCTCTGCTAGTGATAATCAGTATTTGCAGCTACTCCTGAGTGCTAGCATCACTGTCTCAGCTCTATCCCAGATTATCAGGCACTAGATTCTCATAAGGAGAGCACATCCTAGACCCTCAAAGTGCAGTTCACAGTAGGGTTCATCCTCCTATGAGAATCTAATGCCACTGCTTATCTGACAGGAGGCGGAATTCAGGCGGTAATACGAATGGTGGGGAATGGCTGTATGAAGCTTTGCTGAATGGCTCGCTGCTCACCTCCTGCTGTGCAGCCTGGTCCTAAAAGGCCATGGACCATTACTGGTCCATAGCCAGGGGCTGGAGACACCTCCTTTAAACCATGGACAGATGGAAGAAGCCACATCACCATAACAAGACAGTTAGGGAATGTGGAGGAGGCACAAGAGGGCTGGCTAGTCTCCCACAAACAGCAGCTGAAGTGCTGGAGGGATATTTCAGCAGCTGGGAGGTTCCCCCTGAGAAGTGCGGGATCTAAAACCCTAGCAGAACCAAATTAGAAGACCAAAAAAAAAAAACAACAACAACAAAAACCCCACACACAAACCCAAAAACCAAAAAACCCCCACAAAAAACAGACCCAAATGAAAGAACAAGCTAATTCTCCAGAAGAAAAACTAGATGAAATGGAGGCAAGCGATTTATCAGAGAGTTTAGTGTTATAATCATAAGGACACTCAACAGTATGACAAAAGACGTAGAAACCATGAAAAAGGACCAGTCAGAAATAAAGAATTCAATATCCGAAATATATAATACACTGGAAAGAATAAACAGTAGGTTAGATGAAGCAGAAGATCGAATAAGTGATTCGGAAGACAAGGTTAAAAAGGAAAAAGCACCCAAACAGAACAGCAAAAAGAAAAAAAAAATTAAAAGTATGAGGAGAACTTAAGAAACCTTTGGGACAATGTGAAGCATAACAGCATCTGCATCATGGGAATACCAGAAAGAAAAGAGAGTGAGCAAGGGATCAAGAGCCTATCTGAAGAAATAATGACCAAAAACTTCCCTACTGTGGTGATGGAAAAAGACATACAGGTCCAGGAAGCTCAAAGAGTCCCAGACTTGTTGGACTCACAGAGGCCAATACTATGGACCAAATGGTAAGGGGAAAAAATACAAAAAAAAAACCCCAAACCCCAAAACCTTTTAAAATAGCTTAAAGTAGTTAGTGTGTGTGTGTGTGTGTGTGTGTGTGTGTGTGTGTGTGTTCATGTGTGTTTCTTACTGTTTATAAGCACTAATATACTTTTAGCTTAGAAGATAGCAGTTGCAAAACAGTAAAACTGAGGGTCAGGAGTAAGAAAAGAGTGTGAAGACTATTCCAGAAGGTTGTTGGGTGGTTTCTCCTTCCCTTTTCCTGTGCACCACTTGAAAATTAATTCACCTTAGACACTCTGATTTTCCTGGGGAATGACTTCTGCATTCCCTGTATTCCCTGTATCCAGATGATTCCACACTTACATGTGTAACCTTGGGTTTTGGGGGTTTTATTTTGATTTTTTTTTGTTTGTTTTTTTAAGTCCTAGACCAGTGGTCTCTGTCTCAGCTACTCAGCATTACTGCAGTACTGCAGAAGCAACTGTAGACAAGGTGGAAATGAATAGGCCTGGCTGGGTACCAATAAAACTTTATTTACAAAAGAACCTGGAGCTGGATTTGTCCACCCCTGCTCTAGACCCTCACTCCCCATGCCTGTTGCAGATATTTCTTTCCTAGATGTCCCAGAATAAGCTTTGAAGTTACCACTGCTAGATGCCTGCTCATCACATCCACTTTGTGAACATTTGCACCTTGGAACATCTTCAGTAGTGGTGTTTACCTATTGGAAGAAAAAGAAACCATCAAAAATAAAAATAAAAACAGGCATCCAGCTCTTGGAAATACAGACACCCTATGCTCCAGAAGTGATCGATACTAAGGCAGATCCCAAAGTAGAATGACACATAACTGAGCACACTGGAACTCCAGTCCCTAGCTATCTTTATTTCTGATAAACATTACATACATTTGATAATAGCACTTGTTAACTGTGCTGCTAAAGAGAGCTTCTGATTTATAAATTATGTTGAAATATGTCTAGATTGTCATGTAGCATTGGTGTTTTAAGACTTTTTTTTAACACATCATTTTGATTTATGTTCCCATGAGTTTTTAAAGGATGGTGGTGCTCTTAATTTTTGTTATTATATAGCTCTGGGATTGAGATATTGAGAAATTGTGGGAATTTTCTTTAGTCCAGCCAAGAGTATGGTGTTTGCCAATTCAGAATTCATTTTGTATTGTTAGTAGCACCTCCCTGACAAGACCACATTTGCCAGAAACATAAAGGTGGAGCCTCTTAAGGAACTAGAATGAAATGGATAACATGCATATAGATGATTTACTTGAGACTAGGCCTGTATTAGAAAATCACAGATGAGAAATGTTTATAACAGAAGAAGAATTTTCCTCCTTCCTTTATTAAAGAAAGGGATATGTAAAAATTATACTTACTTAAATTGCTTGAAAAGTAAAATTTTTGAAAATATCAGTTCACAAAAGTTCTCCTACTAAAGGAACATAAAATCTAGTGGTAGAAATTTACTGTAGGAACTTTGTTCTGATTTACAAGTGCTAGCATTATAAAATAGTCTGAGAGAAAGAACTATTCCAAAAATGCCATACTTTGAAAAATGGGTTTTTGTTCTCCTTTCTCCTCTCTTTGTATGTACGTTACATGTCAGCTGTGTTGTGGTTTGAAGGTAGGATGGCGTGAGGGTGGGGGAGATTCTGGAACACAGGTGTTTTGGCCTCTTCCTTTTGAATACGGCTTGTACTGTGTTGTAGAATACAGCCATTTTAAGTGGAAACAAGTTGGCTTTGAAACTGTTGTTAACAAAGACACAGAAAGTCTTGTCTGGAGTTACTTTTACTTTGTAAGAGACAGTGACAGGAAAAATAAGACCTTTCCCAGATGTTATATGTTTGTGAGCTTAGATAGTGATTAGAGTTTCTTTTCTTTTTTATCCTCAGTGTATACTTCTTTTTTTCTTAATAGTGCACTCTTATTATGACTTTAGCTTAGAATTGGGTTTTTAAATGGAAGAAAGCAGTAAGTTGTTATTAGCATAAAACTAGTTATTACTGGTGTATCTTATTTTAAAGTGTAGATGTCTTTAATAAGGTTAATTTCCATTAGTTTTTATACCTTTTGACTCATAAAATAAAAGAAAGTGTATTTCTTTGGAAAACAAATTTGACTTTATGATTTAAGGTGATCATACTTAAGAGAATACCAAACCTTATATGAAAGGCAACCTTATATGAAATGCAACGCTTCCATTTAGTTGTAAATGGAAAACATATGAAATGGTGAACTAATTATAAAGAAACTAGATTTTGAATAATAGTTTAAAAGTCTCTATGAACTAGTAGTGAAAGTGGACCTGGGTGTAGCACATGGGATGAGCCTACTTGACCGACAGAGCAGTGGTGTCACACCTGATGTGTAGGGTCATGTGCTGGGGCCTGACCTGTGCAGCCCTTTAAGTCAGGGCTTGTTACCCTTCCAGGGCTTACAGTGGTAAGTTGTTGGAATGGCTCTTGTGTTTTGAGGTAGAGGCTAACTCTCAAAGGAGCTGTTCAGATGAAGTGCAGAGGACATGTAGAGGAAGGAGTGCCTTCTGAAGTTTCTTGGAGTCAAGGCGCTAGCTCAGAATTGGGTGTATGTAGAATAGAACTCAGGCAGGCATGCAGAAGAGAGGAGGAAGGCTTGCCAGGCTAGAGGAATAGTGTGAACAAGCCTGAGGTGAAAATTGGTCTAGAAAAGGGCATATTATGCTGCTAGGTGCCTGTCTTTATCAATAAAATTTTAGTGGAACAGAGCCTATCATTTACATCTGGTAGTTACCGTGGAGATCATATGGTCCACAAAGCCTAAAATGTTTACTATCTAGATCTTTATGGGGAAAGTTTGCTGAGTACTTGGGGATGGTTCATGAATATATATCTGAACTTGATAGAAGTGAAATACATGGATATCCATAGGCGGTAGAAATAAATAAGGAACAATTGTAGGTAGCCTTGAACGTTAAGCTTAGAACTTTGAAACAATATGAGTCAATAAGTGGACATAAAATTAATTCTCAGTTTATTAACCATCAATCATGATTAGATTTACAGTGTGGCAAGAGAGATGGCTTCACAGTTAGAGATGGTGAAATACCGTGACTAAAGACATATATGAATTGCCATAAATTGCCTGGATAGGAGGGGCTTTGGTGTATTAGGAAGATGTACCTACACAGAACATTTAAACATAATTTTAAAAGACAAACAGGAGTTTGCCTGAAGGATAAAAACTTTTTGGTCAAGGCAAAACCATTTGAAGTTTACAGCGGTGTAAAGTATGATGTGTTGAGGAACAGGAGACACTGTCATGTTTGGAACATATAGGGTATGAGTCATGAAGATGGGTGACAGCAAACAGGAATGTCAGCCCCACTGATGATGGATGGTGAGAAACTGTGGGATGGGGTCATGATCTGATTTTGTGTTATTTCCCTCCTTCATTTCATATATTTTTGTTAAAGATTTAAAAAAATAAGTAAGGTTTATATTTTTAAAAGATAATTCTAATAAAGCAGTGTGGAGAATGGATTTGGGTATAGAGGAGACAAAAGATAGATGAGTTAGGAGGATATTGCAATAGTCTGTGTGACAGATGATGTAGACCTGAATTAAGGAGGTGGAATTGATGGAAATGAGAAAGGACATTCTAAATTTGGTTAAATAGGAGAATTAACTAGATTTGGATGTATAACCGTAATCAGGGAAATTTTTAGAATTTGCTTTGGACAACAACACGATCCAGCAGTACCATTTAACTAGGTTTGGAGTTATGGGAAAAAGAATGTGTTTTGGTGATGGATGAGCTTATGCCTGTGGGATGGTAATGAAACTGCCTGCAGTTAATTGA
Organism: Mormoops blainvillei; assembly: GCA_004026545.1. Taxonomy (NCBI): domain Eukaryota; kingdom Metazoa; phylum Chordata; class Mammalia; order Chiroptera; family Mormoopidae; genus Mormoops; species Mormoops blainvillei. The sequence continues at coordinate 33,873 of PVJD01003955.1, read as the reverse complement.
CAGAATGGGTCTGGAAGTCAGTGAAATGTGCCTTAGAAGATATAATTTGGCAGGTACTGGAATAAATGGCTGAAATTGTAGGAGGAGATGAGTTCCCTTAAGGAGGGCATCTCAAGCAGAGTCTCATTCTAGGGAGAGCAAGGAAAGTTTCAGATTCTGGGAGGAATGCTGTTCTTCTCCACTCCCACTGCCTCTGTCGCCACCCACAGCACACATTGCCAAATGACCACCACTGTCTTCCACTGAGCTTGTGGGTCCTCAGGATGCTTCTCAAGGATGTGTACCAGAAATTGACAGGAGATGGAGCAAAATGCGGAGGAAGAAAATTGCATGGGGAGACTGAGCATTGAAGCAGGAGTTGAATCCACATTCCTGACAGAAAGATGGAATATGGTTAGAGCTAAAATGTGTTGGAGAACTGGGGAGCTAGGAAGCCATTGATAACTTTGGTGAGAATGGCTTCAAATGAGAGAAGACAGAAGCTATGTTTGATGCTACTTGGAGCAGGGAGGAGGAGGGAGAGGCTACTTTTCGTAGACACTTTTTTGGAAAAGGAGGTAGTTGAGGTAGAAACCAGAGGGAAGAAAAAGTGGATGGAGTATGTGTGTAGGAAACAGTTCCTGTCTTAAATTAACTTTGCTTTTGTGTAATAAACCTGTTGATGCATATTCTTTAATGTTTTATTTGTAAACAATTTCAAACTTAAAGTTGAACTAGAAAAACTAACTTTACCTAAGGTCACCAGTTGTTAGCATTCTGCTGCTTTTGCTTAGTTATTCTTTCCCTTTCTTATATACTGTTTTTCCCCCTGAACCATTTGAGAATTAGTTGCAGGCAGTGGGTACTTTTAATTCTAAATAGTTTGTATTTTATGGGTTTATTTAGCACCCTTTACTCTCATAAGAAAAGGTCTTTGGGAAGTCCTGTTCAGAAATAACTGAGACGTTCCTTTCACCTCCTAAAATGTTTTTGTAGTTATTTGCCTAATGGGAGGCTTACATACAGAAAATTTGGGACTAGGACTATACTGTAAACTTCTCAAATAAAATATTTTAAAAAGGTATTAGTCTCTGTTGATTGGTAGCTTATCAGCAGAAAATGAAGGAGGAAATGATGGCATTTTCAAATAACAGTAAATGCTTTATTCCAAAATACGATACTTTATTATTGTTTGAGAAATGAGATAATAGGTCAGTGAGGTTCAAAAGTCTTTCCTTAAAAATACGTATTAAATACTTAAAATGTTATCCCTGGTGTAGTTACTGGACTGACGTGCTCAATGGAAAATGTGGGTCTTTCCCCAAGTATAGAACATTTTAGTTCGTTTAAATAGTACTTAATTGCCCTGAATTAACTGACCTTTGGAACACATTGTGTGCAAGAAATCATTCCTTTGTCCTTTCCCTGCTTTCAGTAAAAGCCTGGTAGTGTGTCTTTGCCATGTATGGTGTATATTTTGAACGTAAGACTCATGAATTTTGTCATGAGTGTTTCCCTTCTTTGCTGGAGTCTTTGTTGGTAGAGTAGGTGGTCTCTTTGTATCCAGTCCCCTTGGCAACTTGCTGGAACCAAGGAGGAACAGACAGGGCTGAGCTGGTCCTTCTGCTTCTTCCCTGGCCCTGTGACATCTGCGAGGCTGATGGCACTGGGAGCTTACCAGAGACCCCTCTGGAGAGTAGTTCCCCAGGGCTGCTCATGGTTCTCTTCTCTGCTGGTGAATTAAAAATCAATATCTCTTAATTTCTAATGCAGTTCTTATGTAGATTTGATCATATAATAAAAACTGATTTTGAAAAACTGATACCACCTAGGTTAAAGAAAGGGGGTTTGGTTTGGATTCTGGAAAAGCTGTATTACAGGTGACTGTGACTTTGCAATCAGGGCTTTACAATGTAATGATGTTTCAAAAAGACAGGAAGCTTTACTAGTGAAAGCATGGTAAACCAGGCAGATATTGTTATTTATATTTAATCGCCAGATGGTCAGGAACATCATTCTGGTACTGAGATGATGATGACAGTGGTGATGCTTTCTAACACTTCTGGGTTTTTACCTATGTATTTCCATTTCTTAAGAAAAATATGGCAGACTAAAAATAATCGAAATAAAACTTTAATTTGTAAGATTTTAAGAGTCTTGAGGTGTTATTTAGTAGCAGTTTCATTGCAGAAGCTTGAAAATTTTATAAATAATAACGCAAGGATAACATTCCTGTTAGGAAATGCCAGAAATAATGAGCATGCCTGACACTTCAGGGAGTTTTGGGGCTTCATGTGACTTGTGTGCGCTGGTCATTCAGTCTATTTAGCAAAAGTTAGGTAGGCTATTTGTGCTTGGTTTGTAATTTGATTGGAAAGCATGGCTGTAACCACAGATGAGGAACTAACAGGCATGAAACAAATGATACACTGTTAACCAAAATGTGAGGGTTTATCCCTGGATTTCCTTGATGGAGGTGTCTGCTGCACTTGAATGCCCCTGGTGTACCTACTTGTTCCAGTTCCACTCCCAGAAAGGCCACTGTTCCAAGTCTGCACTCCTCTGCTCACTCCCCTCTAGGCCATTGCCCCTCCAGCAGCCATTGAGGAGAGCTCCTTTGCCACCAGGGGAAGCTCTTTGGCCTCATTGCATTGTATTGTACTCATTCCTGTGCAGTAGCAGATTTGATGGAGGCTTTGGAGGAGAAACAGGTAGTTCAGTGTGATGGAATCCTTCCTTTCTCCCTTCGGCAAGTAATTGCTAAGTACCTGCTCCATGTTAGACACTGCCTTGCTCTCAGGGGTGACCATGAACAAAGCAGGCAAATCCTGCCTTTACCCAGTTCACACGATGATAGGGGAGAAAGCAGAGAGGTAAAGGAGACATAGTACCTCCAAAAACACAGCAGGAGAGGCAAGAAATTACCAGTGGGAATGAGGGAAGGGAAATAGCACACACTTTGGAACCAGACTGCCAGAGTTGGAATGAGGACTCCGTGACCTTAACTTCTCTGTATCTGTTTCCTGATTGTGAAAATGAGGATAATAATATTATTAACGGAGTTGGACTGCATAAGTTAACATACATAAAATTCTTAGAACAGTGTCTTACTCATCACCACTCTGTCTTAAGTGTTATTATAATGCTTATATAAAGTGACATTATTTTTATGTCATTCTTATGTAAGGTGACATTTGAGCAGAGACCTGAATGATGTAAGGTAATCGGCCTTGAGGATATTTGGGGGAAGAACCTTCCAGGCATAGAGGGCATTTGCTAGGCATGTTTGAGGAGCAGCAAGGCAGCGCTGTGGAAGGAGCAAGGGGAGTGAGGGGGAGCCCTGAGAGGCGAGGTCAAAGAGGGGCTGCAAGGTGGAGCTCGTCCCTACATGGCCATTGTGAATACTTTCTTAGTGGTGCTCTGAGACAGGTACCATTGCTGGGTTTGAGTGGACATCATCCAGATTCAGTTTTGACTGGGTTCCTCTGGCTTCCTGGAGAGAATGGACAGTAGAGGAGTCCAGGGCAGACATGAGGCAAGGAGAGTTGAGTGATGTTAAGGAGTGGTCAGATCCTGGATAGAGCTGACAGGATTTGTTAATGTGTTGCATGTGTGGGTGTGGGAGATAGCCAGAAGTCCAGGCCTGTGTCTCCTGAGGAGTGGAGTTGCCTTTGTGATCTGGAAAAAACTGGGAGGAACCAGTGTTGATTTCTGTATTAGATTGTCATGGTGGTAGTAGAACATGCAGTGTGGGAGTTCAGGGGAGAGAGCAGTGGTGCAGATCACGATGTAGGGGTACTTGCACATCGAGTGCTCATAGAGTCTTGTGGTGGAGATCACCAAGCAAGCTAGTGCAGGTGGAGAGGGAAAGGCTCCTGCCATGAGGATCAAGTTCGGATTCTGGGGAAGGGAGACCAAGAAGTAACAAGAGAAAATGAAAAGGAGCTGTAGGTGTGGTAGTAGGTGCTGAGACAAAAGGTGGGAAGGGCGGGTAGAGAGAAAGAGAAATGTGGAGAGATAGGGTGTGTGTGTGTGTATGTGTGTGTGTCTCTGTGTGTGTGTGTGTGTGTGTCTGTGTGTCTGTGTGTCTGTCCCTATTCTGGCAGCCAGGTGAGGGAGGTGTTTGACGAAGCTGGGAGTAAACAACTGTCTTATAGTAAGATAAGGAATGAGATTTGACCATTGTATTAGCAACATGGTCATCAGTGGTCTTGAAAAGAGCTGGTTCAGTGGAGTGGAGGAGGCAAAAGACTGACTGGACAGAATTCCAGAGAGATTGGGCGCCTTGAAATTGGAGCATGAAGGGAGCCTTGCCCAATGGGAAGCAGAAAAGTATAGAGGAAGCTGTGGAAGGGAGACTGGGCTGAGACCTGTGTTGTGTTTCGTTCTGTGCTGGTGTGGATGACTTGAAGTAAGAGGAAAATGGTGCAGGAGAGAGGTCGGATTGCCTAGGGCAGTGGTTGGCCTTGGGAAGGAGTGTAGAGAGAGGGAATCTTAGAACTGAAGAGAACGGGCCTTTTGGGAGACAGAGGCAAGAGGGTGGGCATAGTGAAGGTGGGAGTGAGTACTGTTCCTCTCCTGCTTTTTGTCTTCTCAGCTGGCTAGGTAGCAAGGTGAGAGTGAGAGGGGCAGTAGAGGTTGGAGGAGAGGAAGGGCATGGACTCTGTAGTTAGGGAAGAACTCTTAGCAGCACCAAGGGTTCCCCTGAGGGGAGACCAGCCACATGATTGTGCATTTTCCTTTAGCTAGGTACACTGCTGGCAGGTTGGACTAAACCTGCTCTGGGGTTTTCCAGAGAGTTTTACAGAAGGATGGAGAAGTATGGTGGCAGGTGCGTAACAGAAGCCATTATGATGACTCATCAGCTTCAAGTTGGATAGAGAGAAATGAGAACAAAGAATGGATGAGGGATAGCTAAAAGGTAGTAGAATGAGTGTATTTGGTGTTGATGGGTTGAGACTGATGGGCTGGGGATGTCAGAGAGAATGAGCTGGGAAGATGGGAGATGATTGGAGGGGGACTGCTTGGTTTTGAGATTAAGGAGTGTTGTTGTGGTGACTACAGGTCTGGGATGTGTGACAGTAGGGACAAGAGACCAGTGTAGAGTGAGGACATGGTCATGGAGGATAAGACAGCAGGCCAAGGGAGTAGAAGGATCACTTACATAGATGTTTAAATTGCTAAGAATTACAGTGGAGTAGCAGTGGAGAGAGAGCGGTGTGGAACAGGGTGGGAAGGGAGAAGGAGTGAAGTGTGAATGTGGCAGTGCAGTTTGAGAGAAGAGCGTTAAACAGTGAAGGGAAGTGGTGTCTCAGAGCAGGGAGGTGGTGTAACTCTGAGTGTTGAGGATGTAGAGCACTGTAGCTTTCAGAAAGAAGGACTTGGGAGTTGGGAGATGGTATGAGAAGTGGTGCGGGGCCTTCTGGGGCTGGGAACTGGGATGATAAGGGGCAGCCTAAGAGTTGTAGTCTTCCTGAGTTGACTGAGATAACTGGGGATAAAGAGATTGTTCACTGAAAGACCTTGGTGTTGAGGCTGTTGGGATATTGGAGAGGGCATCTTGTCAGGATTTCATAGTTCTACAGCTGCCTCTTTAAATTCTGAATACTGGAAATGGAACAGTCAGGGGAGGGGTGGTGCTACTGTGAGGTTTTTGTGTTGTGTGTTTACATTTTGTAAATACTTCTTAAGAAGAGATAGCTGTTTAAATAAAGTAGGAGCTTTAACTTAATTTTTAAATTTTTACTCTGTCCTCTGTTTTTGAGAATAACATTTACTAAATGTATGGGGTCAATTTTTTTTTTTTTTTTGTCTAAAGCAGACTGTGTTGCCTAAGGAGCCTAGAGTGATAGAGCAGTGGGCTGGGGGCTAGGGGACCTATGTTCTAGTCACCACAGCCTGTGACCTTGGAGAGACTACTTCATTTGGGACTGTTTCTTTGTTTAAAAAGAAAAAAAGGTGTGAGGTGGGGGTGTTTCAGCTATAAAATCCTTTGGCTTTAAAAATTAAACTTTATTTCACTCAGTTATTAAAAATGTTCTTGCAATTACGATCTCCAGTTTCTTTGTTGTTTAAAAAATATATTTTATTTATTATGCTATTACAGTTGTCTCAATTTCCCCCCCTTTGCCCCCCCCCCCACACCTCATACTCCCCTTCCCTCCAGCAATCACCCCTTTAGTTTATGCCTGTGGGTCATGTCATATAAGTTCTTTGGGTTCTCCATATCCTGTACTGTTCTTAACATTCCCCTGTCTATTTTATACCTACTGATTATACTTCTTAATCCTTGTACCTTTTCCCCCATTCTTCCCCTTCCCCCTCCCTGCTGATAACCATCTGTGTGATCTCCATATGTTATTCTGTTTCTGTTCTGGTGGTTTGCTTAGTTTGTTTTTTAGATTCAGTTGTTGATGGTTGTAAATTTGTTGCCATTTTAATGTTCATAGTTTTGATTATCTTCTTTTTCTCAAATACATCCCTTTAACATTTCAGGTAATAATGACTTGGTAATGATGAACCCCTTCAGCTTTACCTTGTTTGGGAAGCATTTTATCTGTCCTTCCATTCTAAGTGATAGTTTTGTTGGATAGAGTAGTCTAGGTTGCAGGTTCTTGCTTTTCATCACTTTGAATACTTCTTGCCAGTCCCTTCTTGCCTGCAGAGTATCTTTTGAGAAATCAGCAGATAGTCTTATGGGAACACCTTGGTAGGTAACTCTCTGCTTTTCTCTTGCTGCTTTTAAGATTCTCTCTTTCTCTTTAACCTTTGGCTTTTTAGTTATGATGTGTCTTGGCATGACCCTCTTTGGACCCAGCTTGTTTGGGACTTTCTGTGCTTCCTGGACTTGTATGTCTATTTCCTTCGCCAAATTAGGGAAGTTTTCTTTCATTATTTTTTCAAATAAGTTTTCAGTTTCTTGCTCTACTTCTTCTTCTGGCACCCCTATTATTTGGACATTGGTATGCTTGGAGATGTCCCAAAGGCTCCTTATACTATCCTCATTTTTTAAAATTCTTTTTCCTTCTTGCTGTTCTGGTTGAATGCCATTTCTTCCTTATGTTCCAAATCATTGATTTGAGTCCTGATTTCTTCACTTCCACTGTTGGCTCCCTATAGATTTTTCTTTATTTCACTTAGTGTAACCCTCATTGCTTCCTGGGTCTTTTTTATGTTGTTGCTGTACCCAATGCGTTCTTTCAGCACGCTGATCACCGTGTTTTGAACTCTGCACCTGATAGGTTGGTTATCTCCATTTCGTTTAGTTCTTTTTCTGGGGTTTTGTTATGTTCTTTCATTCGGGCCATATTTCTTTGTCTCCTCAATTTGGCAGCCTCCTTGTGTTTGTTTCCGTCTATTAGGTAGAGGTGCTTTGACTCCCTCTCTTAGTAGTGTGACCCGTCTGGATGAATGTGGCTTCTTTAAATCCTTGGTTGTTGGACTTCACACACTTCGATTTTCTGATGGTTCTGGGTGTTATTTGTTTTGAGGTCTAGTTGTAATTCTTGCTGTGGTTATGAGAGAAGGTGAAGCATGTCTACCTGTGCCTCCATCTTGACCAGAAGTCCAATTTCTTCATTTTTTTTAAGTTTGTTTTTCATTGCAGGTTTATACCAGATAAATTTTATACTTAATGCAAATTAGTACTTTTAAAAAAAGTGTTATGCAGAATAAACATGTATTTCCCAGTGCAGGAGGTACTATTCATAGGATTTAAAGAAGACCCAGTTCCTGACTGTGTAGGTCAGTTGGTTAGAGCATCATTCTGATGAGTTAGGGTTGCAGGTTTGCTCTCTGGTGGGCACATATAAGAATCAACCAATGAATGCACAAGTAAGTGGAACAACAAATCGATGTTTCTGTCTCTCTGTCCCCCTTCCTCTCATGCTCTCTAAATTTCAATCAAAATTTTTTTTTAAAATAAGGAAGACTCAGCATGGGTTTATATAAGTTATGGAATAATCTTCTCCCCTACTTCTCTTTTCCTATGCAAAAATGAATTAGAAGATGAAAGAAGCAAAAAAGAGAAATGATTTGCTCCATCACAAATTGATTAACTGTCTTCTGGGTGTAGTTGTTTTGCTTAGTAGATTCAAAGCTTTCTGTATGTGTACTTGGGAAGTTGTAAATGTTATCAAGTACCTCAGACTCAGAAAGAGTTGGTAATTTTCCATTTCTTCTTAAAATAACTAGAAAATCAGAAGACTTTTTGATATCACTGTACAGCCGGACTAAAGACCATGCTGAACAAATGAAACCAGAGTACCATACTTTTCCAAGCAAGTTTTGCTTAATTGGTTCCTCTTTGATGGTCCTCCCGTGAAGATCAATTTTGTATGATACTGAAATAGGGGTGCTTTGATTTGAGAAATGAAATTTTATTACATGGGTTGAGAATGGACATAGACATACTCAGGAGCTTCTGACACTGGTCACTCGTGGTCTGTGGATCAGCCCTGGGGCTGGACCTATTGCCTTGGGGGCAACCTTGGGGCTCTTATCTTTCACCTCCAATAGCAGTGCATCACCATGCAAGATTGCTGACTCATGGGTAGTTTTACTGACTGTCCCAGGGAATGACCCTGGCTGGCAGAGATGTCAGTAGTTGTCAGTGCACACCTTCTCCTTTTAACTCTTTACTCCAAGACAACAGCCGGCATTGTTCTTGGGATCATCCACCAAGACTTGAATGGCAACAACATCGGTGTCCTCTGCCAATATCTTACATTCATAATTTCATTTCAATGTTGTATAATAGTGCAGTATTTAGTAAGACACTGTCTTCCTTTTTATCCATTAATAGTTTGAATAGTAGCATATACCAGGATAAGACTAATATTTTGCCATGTTTGTTTATTGATTTTCTTTTTGTTCCTACATGAATTAATTTATGTAGGGGGCAAGTGAAGGAATAGGGTAGAACCTGTCCTGTTGAGTATCAAAGAAAAGATGGTAAATAATGATTTTACATATTGAAGATGCAGCTTTGGGCAGGGATGTCGAAAATGTCCCATAACAGTCTGTACTGCATTCCACAGTTGAGGCTTAGAGCAACTGGGGCAAGTTTGTTCTGTTACTGAGGCTATTTGTTCCTCTCTGCTTATTCCTTTAGGTTAAATGCTGCAGAAACGAGAAATGCAGTACAGACTTCTTTTTCTCCTACTCAAGAATCAAAGTAGCTTTTTAGTTCATTCAGAACAGTAATAATGGTGGGGTTAGTCTGCATTAAACCAGGTATAACCCTGGTTATACCTTATTTTAGAATGAAGCAATATTCCCATTCAAAGGTAAATAAATTTAACCTTTACTTGTTTAATTTTTAATGTTTGTCTTCCCATTTCATGGTATGAAGGTCCTACTAACCCTTTTTACTTTCCATTTACATAACTGCTGAAGTTTCCACTATTTTTAAATAAATTTCATTGTTCTTTGAGATTGGAATTTAATGTTGGGATTTTAAAACTTTGTAGCATTGATATACTTAAAAAGGGAGGTTTGTTATATTATTCTCTCCATTTTGAATGTTTTATATGCACATTAGAGAAACATTGGAAAATATAGAAAATTTAAAAAATAGAAAGAAAGACATATGCTTGCCTTATACAAAAGAATTACTGTGAATATTTATGTAATTTCTTCTATACTTTTAAAAGCTAGATTTATTTAAAACGAAACCACCACGACCAACAGAACAATAAAATCCAAACCCAAAACTGATATAACGTACAACATTGCACACGAAATTTCTATATATATATATTTTAAAGATTTTATTTATTTACTTTTAGAGAAGGGGGAGGGGAGGGCAAAAGTGAGGGACAGAAACATGAATGTGAGAGAGATTCACCAATCGGTTGCCTCTCACACGCCCCCAACCAAGTATCTGGCCTGCAACCCAGGCATGTGCCCTGACTGGGAATCAAACCGACGACCGTTTGGTTCACAGGCTGGCACTCAGTCCACTGAGCCACACCAGCCAGGGCTATCTTTTTTATTTTTAAATTTATTTTTTATTGTATTTTTTCCATTACCATTTATCCCCCTTATATTCTCTTGCACCTTCACTGACACCCTCCCCCTGCCAATTCCCAACTGTTGTTCTTGTCCATGAGTCCTTTTTCTTTTTTTGCTCTATCCCTCCACCCTCCCAACCCCCGCCCAGGAGCTTTCAGTCTGCTCTCTGAGTCTGCCTCTAGTTCTCGTTAGTTCAGTTTGTTCATTAAATTCTACATACGAGGCTTCTGCTGTGTGGCCCGGTTCCTAACAGACCTGGACTGGTACCAGTCCACAGCCCAGATGTTGGGGACCCCTGAACTAAAGTCTCAGGGCCCCCACAGATTCACCTCTGCAGGCTTTCTGTTAGGTTTAATCACTGAAAGTGCCTTCAGCTGTACTTTTCAGCAGCAAGGCTTAAGCACCATGTGGTGGGGCAGAGTAATTCTTGCAGATGGGGCTGTTGCTTCTCTCCCGGCTGATGCCATTTGAAGGGGATTGTTCTGCCTGAGAAAGATGGCTCTGGCAGAGCAGGGAATGACTCAGCACAGGGATCCTGTCAGCTGACTGTTAAGCTCTCCCATTGAGCCACCAACCCGAGACTCTCATGCATCTCTAGTCCACTCTGCCCTCCCTCTGCCAGAGCCCATGGTAACTAGCTGCAAATGAAATTGTGTGCATTGACCCTTTAATAGGCTCTCTGTGTCTCTAGCCCTCTCTCCATGGCAGACAGAAACCCTGGAACCTTTCACAGGTGGATGTTGTTTGGGTTTCTTTCCTGGTTCTAGCGCTGTAGTCTGGTGAGCCCAACTTGGGGTTCAGACTCCACACTTCTCAGGGGAATCCCCTGGCCACTGAAATATCCCTCTGGTAATATAGCCGCCACCTGTGGGAGCCCAGCCAGCCCTCTTGCACTCTATCAGACTCATTGTGGTGGTGTGATTTCTTCCATAAGTCTTTGGCTGTTAATTTAAGGCTTCTCTCCAACTTGTGTTCAGTTGGTTATTCAGGATGATTTCTCTATAATTTAGTTGTAATTTCAGTTTTTTCCTTGGAGGGGGTTGTGTAGTTTTCACCTACTCTGCCGCCATCTTGGATCTCCCTCTGTCTTTCACTTAGCATGACAAATAGAAGTATTTCCCCAATTACAAATGTACTAAACATTGTCTCCATAAGTAATGTCCAAAACTATAAGAAAATTTATGAGTTTATTTGAGCCAAACAGAAGACAGTAGCTGGGAGGCAAAACCTCAACAGATTGTTAAAATGCTCCAGACAATGGCAGTTTAGCACCCTGGTTTATATATTGCAATCAAAAGGGACATAAATGGATTACATGAAATCCATGGTGATAAATAAGGAGGTGGGAGAAAGTGGTGGGGGGAACCTCTGAAATTGGATAAAAGGTAAAGTGATAGACTCATACCTGTTTTTCATAGTTGGATTCAGGATAGTTAGCAGTCAATAGTTCGCATGATGACAACAACAATGAGGAGATCTCTGGTCTCCCTCTGGTGCAGTGCCTGTGCTTTGAGGGGGTCAGAGAAATTTGACATTCCAAAGGTATGATACATGAAGACAATAGGTTTAATTAAGGTAAAGATTGACTTTTGTCAGGGAAGATTTTAGCCTAAGACATGATTGCCTGCCACGAAGTGCTTTTAGTTAGAAAGTTTTAATTTCACACCATCCTATATAGCTACTTTAGGTTTCTGAGGTTTGTGAGGCTGCCATGCAAGCCTCCCCTGAGCTTATGAGGTTTTGCATGTGACCCCTATTCTTCCACATTATAAACATTTTTGTTATTTTTAGTAGTTACAAAATATAGTAAATTTGCCACCTGCTTATTTGTCCCTTAATTACTGGACATTTAGGTTATTTTATTTATTGTTTTCTTTTTCCTGTTATAAATAATGCAGTCATGAACATCTTTGGGCTTAAAGCCTCGTCTCTACATCTGGCCATCTCAGAAACACACAGTCCCAGGAATGGAATTAATGACCTAAAGTTTCAGGTGCAATCTACAAAATTACTATATGAGAAGATACATGATACTAATACTTGAATTAGCCAAAGCTACTTATTGGGTGTCTAAATTGAGCAGCACATGGTAGCTTATTTTGGATTCTGTGTTTACTTACTTTCATCTTTAAAGTGACTAGACCTTTTAAAAGATTTTTCATCGGTAGGTGAAAGAAAAGCTGGTATATTCAAGGTTTTTGCAGTTGGGTATATTCTCTCTAGTAATAACCATATTGGTGTTTTACTGATGTATGTGTGGCTTTTCAGTTTTTTGACTGTGACCTACAGTAAGAAAATACATTTTATACATGAATCCAAATCTGTATTTTATATTCGTAAACACATTTGAAACAATATTTATCCTTGTGATTCTATATCATTTATTATGTCTAAACTTTTCTGTTTCATTTCATTTTTTAAAAACATGATTGTTGATCCTCTAAATTGATTTTACAACCTCGGAGGGCTCAGCTTGCAGTTTGAGAAACACTATACTGTACTATATAAATAACAGTGAATTTAGTGGCACACGTGACTTTTTTTCTGACTGCCTTTACTTTTTTCTGTGTGTTGGGCTGTAATCCTGCATTCCCATTTCCTGGCAACATCTGAGACATAAGAAGTTCAGTTTCCTGCCCAAGGGTACACCACTCTTAGTGTCACGCTGGGATATGAGCCAGCTCTGGGTGACTTCCAGTTCTGAGGTCTTAGCCCCGTGTTCCTCAGTCCAGCAACCTGGAGTCTTTACACCTTTCAGCACAGAAGCCATTCCAGCATATGTGGTGTATCCGGTGGAGAACCCCATTGCAGTCTATAGGAGAGACTCGGCCAAGCTGGTTAAGTACAGTCTTACAGAGTGGCTGTTGACTTTGAATGGACTTTGAACCCTCCAGGAGCTGTGGTGCCACAGGCAGGAGTAAACCAGAGTAAAGCATGGCTTTGACTCTTTTGTTTGCTCTTTGAAAAACTGGGCAAATCCCATTATGAATGGGGGGCAGTTAGAAGTAGAAGGCAAGTTTTCTGTCAGTGAAGGAAGATCTTCACAGCAGTGGGAGGAAGGATCAGTGGAAAATGCAGATCTAGTCACTTCTCCTGGTCCTTCATGACCCTGTTGGCTTCCCCTTGCCCTTTGCCTGTAGTGGCCAGCAGGGCCCTGCTCCAGGGAAGCCTGAAGGAAGTGGCATATGGAGAGTGCTGTACGTGTGAAGTGTCTTTATGTTCATTCAGGCACTCTACCTGCTGAGCTAGTTTGTTTATTTAATTATTTTGGGGAGGAGGCTGGCAGTAACTTAGAACAAAACCTCACATCACTTTCACTTTTCAAAAGGATGATGTGAATGACCAGCTGAGAGTAGCATGTGGAAAGGGCCATTTTACCCAGAGTTTGTAGAAGGTCCTGATGTTACTGAAGACTTTTTCTGAATGAATCATACCCTTTTTCTGGGTACAGAAACCATTTAAGGGCTACATTTTAATGAACTGTCTTGGACATTCTAATTATAGTAGAAAATAATTTCTCTCTCACCAGGTTAAAGCATCCCCGAAATCACACCTAAACGCTGGTGATGCTTTTCTTAAAGGGCAGTTCCTTATATCATGCAAACAAGTAACATTTCCTGCTTTCAACAGTCATATTGATTGACCAAAATTAAAATAAGAAAGTAGGAATATATTAGTGATCTTGGATTTCTTGGAATGCCGGAGAAAAAATTTGCATTAAAATCAAATTTCATCAAATCTGGCAGGGTGCAGTAGGGAAAAAATGGAACAAATATGGATTTCTCCCATCATTTGTTTCAACATAAGAAACCTACTCAAGGGCCCTGCTTCCACTTCCCATCAAACATTGGGGAGAAAATGCTGTTAAGGAAGGTGCTGTAATTAAGCTAGGACTGTGGGGCTCAGTGTGCCTGGGGTGCCTCTGAGTCTTGGTACCTCCACTTACTGGCCTTGGAAACTGGGGCAGGTACACTGTAGGCCCTTGACATCTCAGACACACCTAGATGTCCTTGGGCTCAGCCTGTAGTTGTCAGCTCCCTGCCCTAACTCTTGCTGTTTCACAGGGCCTTGAAAGGAGGTGAGCCAAGACTCGTGCTGAGCCCATGGCTTTGGCATGTTTCATTAAACACTATTTACTAGTTTAACACATCAGGAAACCTGAGTGACCCTTTTAAGGCCCCAGTAAAATCTGGCTTTATTTTTCTTCTCTAGTCTTGATAACTTAAAATGGCATACGGTAGGTACTTTGCTGCGACACGATAGCCCAATGTTCTCTCATTTTACTCACGTGCCTTAGTGTCTCCGTGTGTGCACCAGTGTGTGTATAGTACACTCATGTGTTCAGGATTGTAAAGTCACGCTCCACAGATAGCTATGGAAAGAGGAGACCTGTGTTCTCCCCCCACCCCACTTTCAGTACAGCCCAATTGGAGTACTCTAACAACATAGAACAGAACCAGGACTGTTCGTCTGTTGTGCTGGGCTAATTGCCTTGTTATTGATTCAGCTTTAGAAATGAAATGGATTGCTTAAACATTTTTTGCGGGGGTTGTAATTCAGGTTTTATTAAAATGGCAGAAGATCTTTGATAGCAAGATTCTGAAGCACGTTGATTTGGATCTTCTCATGTAGCTTTTCTGTATGAAAATCCTGTCCATCTGGCTGCCTATTATCCATCCCTCTGAACAGACTTCATTAAATTCAGAACAACTCTACCTTGGTAGTTGCATCTCAGATTTTATCATTAGTTACCCACCATGGTTCCTTGTGCCTGAGGTGACCCTTGGCGGCCACGGTATTCCCTTTCTTTCTATTTCTTCCCAAATCAGAATGTTTGAAAGGCGAGTTGTAGTTACAGTTTGAAGTAGGAGGTAAATTCTAGATTCAACTTAATTTTTTTCTAATAATATGGCACATTTCAGTTCTGAAACTGAGTAAAATACCAATAGGTGATTATCTCATTTGCAGACGTATTTCCAAATTTGACTGCCTTGAATCACAGAAGTGCTTTAGAATGATGCGGGGACCTTCAGGTTCTGTGGGATATAAATGTCTATAAAAAGAGGTTGAGTTTTCCTGCCCTCTCTGTCATCTGTTAATATTATATTACCCTGCCTGATTCAAGTAGTGATCCAGTTCCTTTTTTTAAATCAAATTTATTGGGGTAACTGGTTAATAACATTATATAAATTTCAAGAGTACAACTTCATATATAATACGGCATCTGTACAACCTGAAGCCTAGTCTCCTTTTGTCACCATATATTTGACCCCTTTATCTCCTCTTGCCCCTCCTCTTTTCCCTTCTGGTAACCACCATTCTGTTGTCTGTAGGTATGAATTTTCTTTTATTTGTGTATTTGTTTTATATCCCACATTTGAGTGAAATCATATGGTTGTTGTCCTTTTTCATCTGAAAATCCTGGGGGATTTTACCTTAGTACTTACTTTTCTACTGTAGCTGTCTGACCAGGCTTCTTACATGTTGTTCCCACTGTCTATGTCCTGAATTATGTGTTTTGTTTTTCCACCCTTTTATAATGTTTAGTTTTTAAATTTGGTTTATTTAGTTTCTTTATGTGCTTTCAGATAATTTCTGATTGTATAACCATGATTTCAGTTTTTAGAGTTTCGCTCATCTGCCCTGGACGTTGCCCATCACTGAAATCTGGTGATAACTGCCTTGTTTCAGTCTGGTGTATAGTCATTGTTCCTGTTCTTGTCTCTTGGCGTCTAGGATCTCCGGGTCATTTTATACACAGATCTCTGTTGCATGGACTCCCTACCTGTTTTTTCTTGGTGTGGGGAGTGGGGTAGAGTGGGTGGTAGAACTCAGTCTGGGAGGCTGTGCCCCTTAGTGCTTTCAGTTTCCTCTGATGGGTGATGTGCCATGCTAGAATTGATTAGTAATTAGATCATAAAACATATCTATATTTCATCTTCATATTGGATCCTGCATACTTATTTTACTGTAATCTACATTCAGATTTTATTATTTAGCTCTCTTATAGGGAAATCATAAATGCAAAAATATGAGTTGGATT
Source organism: Mormoops blainvillei (assembly GCA_004026545.1). NCBI lineage: Eukaryota > Metazoa > Chordata > Mammalia > Chiroptera > Mormoopidae > Mormoops > Mormoops blainvillei. The sequence continues at coordinate 17,837 of PVJD01003955.1, read as the reverse complement.
GTCTCTGAAATTTTTTCTACCTGTTATTTTTACTATTTTATTTTTTGTTTTCTCTTTTTCTTTTCTTTCTTTTTTTTTTTTTTTGATGGGTTAGATACAGAGTAGGACATGATATATATATATATATATATATATACACACACACACACACATATATACATGTATATATGCATATATATATATATATATATATAGTTTAAAAAAATTGGAAGCAGTACCTTCCTCCCTACAAGGGAAAGAGTGGTGTTTTGTGTTTTGCTAGGGGTTTAGTTACTATAAACTGCTCCTTGCTGGCTCTAAGTAGGCAGTGATTTCTTTTGGGGCAGGGTCCCAGCCGGGGCTGCATACTTGATGACTGGTTACTGTGATGACATGGCCCTTCCTCTTAACGTTGAAGAGAATCTCAGGTTACCTTTGCTGTCACAGTTTGTCATAATTTTCTTTCCTGAATTTATTTGTTCCAGCTCATACAGAGTTTATAAAACGTTCTAGATTGTGGCTGTTATTAACTATGGAAGAGGAATTTTAATTAAGTATATTGCTCATTCATTCCTTTATTCAGCAGATGTATGTTAGGCACTCTGGCCCCTGAGATTCTGCAGTGAACACAACAGAAGGTCCCTTCCCTCAGAGTTACATTCTGGCTGGGTAGGGCAAAGGCAGACAACAAAGCATCTACCCAGTGTGTAGCCTCCACTGTCTAGAATGCAGAAGACCTGTGGGGAGTGGCACCAGAACCAGTCCTAAAATCTGTGCTCTCAGGTTCTGACTCAGTGTTGCCTAGCCTGGAGGTGAAGGTTTCTACCTTCAGGGAATTAGCACTCTGGGCTCTCAGCTCCTTCCTAGGTGGACTCCTCACATTCCCCTTTGCATCCAGTTCTAAACAAGCACAATAGCTTCCTCTCTCAGCCCTTAGTGATTAAAAACAGAAAATGGAGAGGAAGAGTGGCGACCCCCTGGAGTGGGTGGCAGTGGAACGAGACAGCAAAGTCAAACTAAGAAGAAACTGCTTCAGTTAGCTCGCAACCTCGAGGCTGAGTCACATGGAACAGAAAAAAATTTTGTTTGATCCATCACATTTTATTTAAAAAGATATTTTATTTTGAGGGTTAAGGTTTTTGTTTAGAAGAGGGTACAATTTAGATGAAATTTGCTCAGCTGAGATTCCTCAGTTGAATGCCGGGAGACGCTAGCACATTGTAGGAGACAGAGCTGGGAGGAGGCTCCCCGGGCAGAGCAGAGGCCCCAGAACCTCCCAGGCACTGCAGCATGGCTTCAACAGGGCAGGGCTGTGGCTTCTAGGGTTTTCAGGAAGTAATATGGTCGAATATTCAGTGTTTTGTTAGAATTTCTCCCAGCATGATAGAGGATATGGGAAGATGGTGCTATGAATTCTTTATCTCCTATTCCTATTTGGCTCTCGAGGGCCTACTCCTGCCATAATTTGCCTGGAGGTCAAGGGATGGGCAGAGATACTCAGTGTTCCCAGTATTAATCAGACATATCTTGGGTGAGCACCTTCATGAGCTCACATTGTACTCCCTACTGTGTGTGTGTCAGGCGGTATATCACACCAGGTTTAATAAGTGTAGTTAGTTAACTCATCTCCCTGTCCCTGAAGGATTAAAAGAAAGGAAGGAAAAATAAGAGAGATTACTGGTTGAGGTTCATACATTGGTACAGATTGAAACAACATTTGACAGCCTGGAAATAAGGACAGAAAAGCTGTAAAGGCTGTGCTCCCGCAGCATTTGATGTATTGTTGTCTGCTTGTGAATCAGCAGGGACATAAACAGAATTTCTTACGCCAGAGGTGCTTCCTAGATGAGGCTGCATTGTGTAGCAGGAGAATGCCTGTGTCTGTCCAGCACTCATAATTGTGTGAGCTTGGGGATGTTCTTTAAGTTCTCCAAGCCTCATTTTTTTGAAAAATATATTTACAATGAGGTTAGTTATAACAACTTTCAAGGTTATTGTGGAGAATTGGACTTCACGTAGGTGAAATGCATGGTACAGTGCATGACACGTAGCATACACTCAGTAAGTATCAAGCTGTTGTTATATGCTGGCCCATGCTTCACAACTTTTAAAATCCTCTCAAACAAGCAACAGCCAGCCTCAGTGAGCCCCTAGCCCTTGTACCTCTTACTAAGTGACTGCCGGCCCAGCAAGAGCAGCAACCATCCTAGATTCACAGCTTGGCTTGGCCTGGGAATCTCCAAGCCCAGCACAAGTACCACATATCTGCAGATGGCTTTATAACTCAGGCAGGGTGGCCAATGGCAAGAAACAGGTGGGGGCTGACCTTGGCCTGTACCACCAGGGAAACCCCAGAGCCTGTGAACCCAGTGTACAGCTACAGATCATGTTGGAGTACCACCACCCTACCCTTGAACAGCTGATCCTCCAGAGAGGGCAGAGGATGGTGGTCAGTGGTCACAGCCAGTCCTTGCAGTGGACTGGCCCAGATAAATTCCTCACATTGACCTGAAACAGCAGTCAAGTCTCAGCTACAAGAGGAGGATGTACTTAGCCCACACAAGGGGTGCACCTTAGAGTGTCCAGTTTGGGTGATAGGGGAGGCTGTGCCACTGGACCCTACAGGACACCTACTACATTAGGACATACTACCAAGACATGGAATACATGGAATCATAACAGTTCTACCATATGTATAGAAACAAACATGGAAAGGCTACCAAAATGAGGAGACAAAGGAACATGGGCCAAGTGGAAGAACAGATCAAAAATCCAGAAAAATAGCTAAATGAAATGGAGATAAGCAGTCTGTCAGATGCAGAGTTCAAAACACTGGCTATAAAGATGCTCAGGGAACTTAGTGAGGACCTCAGCAGCGTAAAAAAAACCCAGTCGGAAATGAAGGATATACTAATTGAAATAAAGAACAATTTACAGGGAAACAACAGTACTTTGGATGAAGGCAAGAATCAAATTAATGATTCAGAACATAAGGAAGCAAAAACAACCAATCAGAGCAACAAGAAGGAAAAAGAATCCAAAGAAATGAAGATAGTATAAGCAGCCTCTGAGACAATTTCACGGGGTCCAACATTCACACCGTCAGGGTGCCAAAATGAGAAGAGAAAGAGTGAGAAATTGGAAATCTGTTTGAAAAAATAATGAAGTAAAACTTCCCAAACTTAGTGAAGGAAATAGATGTGCAAGTCCAGGAAGCACAGAAAGTCCCAAGGACCACTCCGAGACACATCATAATTAAAATGCTAAAGGTTAGAGATAAAGAGAGAATCTTAAAAGCAGCAAGTGAAAAGCAGTTATGTACCTACAGGGGAATTCCCATAAGACTGTCAGCTGATTTCTCAGAAGAAACTTTTCAGGTTAGAAGGGATTGGCAAGAAATTTTCCAAGTCATGAAAAGCAGGAACCTACAACCAAGATTGCTCTACCCAGCATAGCTATCATTTAGAATTGAAGGACATATAAAGAGCTTCTCAAACAAGAAAAAAACTAAAGGAGTTAATCATCACCAAACCATTATTAGATGAAGTGTTAAAAGGGCTTATTTAAGAAAAAGAAGAAGATCAAAACTATGAAGCATAAAATGGCAAAAATACCCATCTATTAACAACTGAATCTAAAAAACAAACTAAGCAAACAAGAACAGAGACAGAATTATGGATACAGAAAGTGTTTTGATGGTTGCAAGATCGGAGGGGGGTGTCAGGGAATGGGTGAAGAGGCAAAGGGATTAAGAAGTACAAATAGGTAGTACAGAATAGCCATGGGATGTAAAGTGCAGTATAGGAAGTAGAGTGGCCAAAGAACTTACATAGTAGCCAAAGAACTGCATGACCCATGAACATGAACAACATTGAGGGGATTTCCTGAGGGAGAGGTGGGAACTGGGTAGAGGAAAACCGTGGTGGAAAAATTGGGACAACTGTAAGAGCATAGTCAAAATATAGTTTAAAAAAACAACAGCCCCCAAACCGTGATCTGAGCAAATGGAAGAGAAAAAGGAGAATAACTTTAGCAGAAGCTGAGAGGAAATAATCAGTATGAAATGTTTTTGAAACATTTACTTTTTTTCTGCTTTGTTGCATAAAGTTTTGTAAAGCATCATGAATATGGCATTACAGTAATGAGCAGTATCACAATACTCCTTATTCATTACTTCCTCATTTCACCAGACCAGGTTCACTTGTCTTGTTATTTAATCATTTATTGACCATACGTGATGGAGAAAACTCTTTGCTAAGCACTCCAAGGTATATTAAGATGAACAAGATACATTATTCGTTATGTGAAGAACTTGTGTTTGAAGGTTGGCCTCAGGCATCCAGTTTGGTACATAAAGGAAGGAATATGAACAGTGGGGGCAATGGGATGGCTGGGTGATGCTGAATGTGGTCGGAGCCAACCTGAAACTCTGACCTAGGACCTGGACAGTTCCCAGGCCCACCAGGGGCTTGGCTGCTGGTCTCTTAAGGATGACACCTTTTACACCCTATACTTGAGATTTGGATGATGGTTAACAGTGAAGAAGCAGTTCCTTTAGGGTGATCCCACAGCATCTTGGAGACCCTTTGCGGGGATACTTAGGACCACCTGATGAGAATTTGACCCGAAGGTCTCTTGTTGCCCTTTCTTATGTTGTATATTCTTTGTGGCAAGTGTGTGCTTTCAGTGATTTTTGTGTTTGAGTGTGGAAATAATGTCATTTCTTTTTGTGTTAGTAATTTCACTGACCTCCAATGTTATTCAATCTATCCTGCTTCTAAAATGCATAAGTAAATCTTTTTGTGAATTGAATTTTCCTGGTGCCTTTATATTTTTATTCACAGTATACTTCAGCCCCTTCATCCTTCATGTTGCACAGATGTAAGTTGCTTCACAGCGTTCACCAAACTGAGGGCATTTGCTTGACTAGTGGCTGTACCCCAAGGAGCTGAGTACTGGAGTTTGTTCCTGACTGTAGAAAAACCAGTCTCCTTCTCAGCTGTAAGCTTCCACAAGTAGATTGAATAGGAATGTTTTTTTAAAGTAATAAAATTTACATTTTTCATAAAATAATAACCATGTGGCACATTTAGATTTAGATCCAAAGAAACCATGCTTTTTGCAGCAGTCATGTTAAGTGGAGCTTTTTTGCACTTGAACTGGTTTACCAACAACACAGGATGCCCATATTGTGACTGGGTACTTTTCTTCATTACTTTTCTCCACATTTTCACTCCTTCAGATTTCCATTTAGCTTCTTCTCGTCCGGCCCTGGGTCCTTGACTGGTGCTTTTCCATGGTGACCTCAGAGGATCCTCAGGAAGGGACTTTCCAAGAACCCTTGGGAACCAAGAAATTCTGAAACCTGGAACCAGAATGAGGCTTATTCTGAACCTCTAAGGAAGCGGTTAACTTGCAGCAGTGTGGAGAGTGAGACCCCTCCTACCACGCACTGCTAGAGGCACACATGTGTCATTTGCAGCTGCTTTCCACAACAGCTTCTAAAGGAGCCTGGGGTGGTGTGGGGGTCTCTTTCAGAGTAATTGGGTTGATGATGGATTGAAAAGCCACCCACCACTCAAATCAGAAGCACCAGCCATTTCCCCACACACCTGCACCCTGCAAGTCAGGGGCCAGCTGCGTAGGTCATTTTTGAGACTGTAGAGTTGTGTTTTCATGTGAGGAGGGCTTGTCCCAGGCTCCCCTGCCTTGCCTTACCCTGCTGCCTTGCATGGGGAATGCAGTAGAGGAGAGGTATTTTTGGCCTTCTTCAGTGTTCTTTTGTATGTCAGCTTCATTATTACTTAAGTAGGAGTGTTTGGGGAAATCAATACAAAAAAGGCAATTCTGTTGGTGAACTGGGTTTTCCCCATATTTAAAGCGAGTGTTTGTCCATCTTTTCTCAGATGGAGGTTCCTGGTCTTCATTGCTTTTAAGTAACTTCCTTTACTAGAGAAATTCAAGCTAGGGCTTTGCATTGTTAAATCTTACAGAAAGAAGAACCAGTGACTTTTCAGTGATAGGATTCCAAAGAGGCATACGCTAGTGGAGGGTATTGAATAATCAAACCCTGGTGAGTTTAGAAAGAAAGAATAATCAATGAATCTATGAGATTACAATTTGAAACAAATGACATAATCTACCAAGACCTCATAAAGTACGTATCAAGCACAACTGCAAAAAAGTTTAAATAGTTAAAATGATTAAATTTGGCAGGACATCCTTAACTTGAAAAAGGAAAAAAAGAAAAGAAAAGCTCCTTTGGGAATTTATGGATATAAGCAAATGATAAAGAAAACTTTCAGAGCTGAAAGTTTTTATCATTTGCTTGAAAATACGCAATTATAAGCCTGATTTGGATGTAAATTCATGCTATGGTTCTCCTCCTCCCCGACCATCAGTGAAGAAAATAGATCATGGAAGGTCATGAGTGACACACTGTCACTGATGTTTCAGAGTAATTAGTGGGCAGAGAAGGTGCAGGAACCATTACCCTGGCTGGATGCCTCCATGTGCCAGGCAGTAACAGGCTGTGCTGTTGAGACTGGAGGGAAAGGGACAAAGAAATGGGAAAGAGCAGTTTATGGCATTGGCACAGCTTTTAATGTATGGGGTTTTAACTGGATTAACAGGAGATAGGTTAAACCCAGTAGCATATCTGCCTCTGTGGGTCTTTCCTGCTCCCTCCCTCTTTTGCGCTAATCTCTGTGCCCAGTCCCACTGTCAGCCACCAGTGTGATCCTTGTCTGCGTTTTGTCCTGTGCTTTGCCTGGTATCATCTCATCACTTAGTGTAGTGTCTTCAAGTCCATCTCCTCTCAGCTACCTTCCCTCCCACCTGGATTATGGCCACAATGTTCTTCCTGATAGCCTATCCTCCAGTCTTGTTCTCCTTCGGTTCATTTTTTTCCCCTGCATGCAGCCATGATGGTTTTTCTTAAGAGTTTTTGATAATGTCACCCCACCCCTGGTGCCCTTGAGATAAAACTCCAACTCTTCATGAACCCTTTCTCACCACTTCCTCTCTAATATATTGTACAGTGTGTCTTCAAGGCTTACTTCTCTCTTTCATTCTCTCTCTCTCTCTCAACTTTGTGTCTTTGATATACTGGCTCTTCTGCCATAAATACCCTTCCTCACCTCACCCTTAGTTTGTCTAACTAACTTGTTCTTCAGCGAGTCTCACTTTTTCCTTGGTTCTCCCATAACATATATACCTAGTAAAACACTTGTTTGTGCAAGCTTTCTAGTTTTCTCCATAGCCCACCCTACTCCAGACTTGACACAGTGGAAGGTCACAGGGTCAGGCACCACTGTATTTCCTGCACAGAATGACTGCATGAGTTGATTCACAATAAAAATTTGTTGACTGTTAAGTTAAGTAATGATAGGGCACTCAAATGTCTTTCTGCTGGTTTAAACGTGTCACACATTTTAGTTGTGTACAGTTGCAGGTTTGATCAGTAAAAGACCTAGTTATTTGCCTGGTATTAAAATATTAGCTGCCCAAGGGGTGCTTTTCATATTTTATTGATAGTGCTAATTTGTGCCTCTCAGGAGAGGCTGGCTGCTAGGAGATTCTTTCTCTTTGAATTAGTCTATATTTGAGTTAATGGTTGACCCTTGACAGTTTTCTCTTTTCTTTTCCTGAAGTTGTTGAGAAGAGCTACTTCAGTTGATCATTCTTTTCTGTTATTCCTATTATTCAGCTTGTTTGTTAATTATTGTTGAGCATTTGATCTTTGTGCACGTGGTCTTGTCCTGGGGTGGTACCGACTCCTGTGGGTAAGAGCCAACTCAGTTTTTATGTGTGGCCTTTGAATCCCACTGGCTTTAACATGTGTTGTCCTTGACTGTCACAGGACCGCATCAAGCCATCAGAATGTCACTATCATCCTTATTTTATTGAGATGCAGAGAAATAACATGATTTTCTCAAATGGCCATGCAGAAACCAGAATTCTGTCTTTTAGCTTTTAATTCTGCATTTTTTATCTTCTGTGCTTAATAATCTGATAGCAGGGTAAACCAAGCGTTGTCTAATTTATATGATGCATAGTTTTTCTGTTCTCTTTTTCTTTAAACTTCAAATTAATTCATATCACTGTCAAATTTTTTCCAGTGGACATCTTTTTAAAGGCAAACACCAGCAGTCAAATTTCAGTTGTTGAAACATCATTGAGTGGTCTGTGCCTCTTTGTTCACATGAGAAATACAGCTTCTGGCTCTGGCACTCAAGACCTTCCACAGTTTGGCCTGAATCTACCTTTTCTGCCTTTTTTTTTTTTTTGCCTTTGGCTTTTCTTCCTGAGGTATCCATGTATTGGTTCAGTACTTTGCTGGCATATAGAACACATTTGAATGCACTGACTGGCCTTATGCAGTCAGTACACATTTGGGGGGACACACATTCAACCAGTAGTTAATGGGTATGTTATAGGCATGTACTAAGATTGCTGGAGTGGAGAATGCCAAGTGAGTAACTTAGATAAGTAAGGAGTTCTTCCAGGGACCATCAGCCTCAGCCTGGACTTGAGGTGGAAGTGGAAATGACCAGTTGGGCCAACCTAAAGAGGGTTGCTCCTCCCAGAGGACACGGTCTAGTCAAGCCCATGAAAAACTGAAAGAATGTTGTATGGTAGAGCACAAAGCAAAGAGAAGTGGGAAGCAAGGCCAGACAGCTGTGTAGAGGAATAAGGACTAAACACATAAACCACTGAGAGTCTGTCTCCAGTACTGTGGATAGAATGAAATAGTCTTCGATGCGTCAACTTGTACCTGTGATTCCGTTACACCTAATATGGAAGTGAGCAGTGACTAGCACTGATCTTGTTGCTCTTACTGTCTGTCCCCACCCTTAACCCCACGCGCCCCAGATGGACTGTGTCTTGTGGCCTTTCAGGGCTGCAAGACATTTAAAGAAAATTATCAAAATTGGTGAATTTTTGTGTAGCCATTTTAATAGTGAAGATGGAAGAAAATATGCATCATTTTTGGCATATTATGCTTCATTATTTCAAGAAAGGTAAAAACGCAACTGAAATGCCAAAAAAAAAATTGTACCGTGTATGGAGAAGGTGCTGTGACTGATCGGACCACACCTTCATGTCAAAAGTGGTTTGTGAAGTTTTGTGCTAGAGATTTCTCATTGGATGCCCCACAGCTGGGTAGACCAACTGAAGGTGATAGCGATCAAACTGAGACATTAATTGCGAACAGTCAACTTCTAGCACATGGGAGATAGCTGACATGCTCAAAATATTCAAACCAGTAAAGTAATTGGTGAAAATGAAAAATACATCTTTTATTTTACTGAAAACACTAAATGGACTTTTTGACCAGCCCAATATTTAGGTCTTATATGTTATTACTTTTCCTGGATAAGTTAGTATATCAGGTGTTTCAGGAGCTTGCTGGGGGTGGATGGGAAAAGTCAAAGATGTATGTGCTCTGGGAAGGTAGGTCTGAGAGGAGGAATGGGCCTGTGCGAATTTCCCAGAGGGGCTAGGGGGACTGATGAGGAATATTTAACATGGTAGTGGTTTGAGGGAGGAATGTGTGAACAATTAGTGTTTAAATTGTGACCTTAAAATAGGTAGAATACTGTCAGAACTGACTTTAGCAGAGTAGTTAGCATTCTTTAGCAAAGTGAAGTATATTTCAGCTGTAACTCCTAATTTTAAACTTAATATTTCATGAATTTATTCCTTTTAATTCTTGCCATCAGAAACAGCACTGAGCCAGTGTGAGCCCACTGCATTCTTCCCATTGTTTTCCGTCATTGTATGAATTTGGGGCATCATTTTTCCTTACTCTGCAGTGTGGGGATTTTTTTCTCTATGGCCAATGTAGCTGTTTTGTCACACTTGACTTCACACTTTAAGAGTGATATGATAGGTTTATTTTGCTTGGCTTTTGAGAATACCTTTTCCCAATTTTTTGGTCCTGGAAAAATTAGAGTTCCCATGCCGAAGCAGATTTTGTAATTAACATATTTCCTCTCAAGATCTGTGGCTACTCTCTTAAACTTGATTTGTAGGAAACACCTGGCAATCCCTCGCACCTTTATCCTCTGCCATTCTGATATTTAAATCAGTGCTAGATAAGCTGGGTTCTTCAGTTCAGCCACCTTCACATTTAGGGTTACTCAGAGAAATCTGTCTTTCAGACATGTCCTGTACAAAGTAAAAGTTAGCCCATTGGCTTGCCCCTGGTATAGAGTTTTATTACTTTACACCCTGCAGTTTTGAAGTATAAATCTGGGTTAACATTGAAAAAAAATGCAAACTAGCATGTTATTGAATGCTTTTTTTCTAAGAGATGTCCTCGCAGCTCCTGAATGTTGCTCCCTAACCTATATAACCATCTTGGCATGCGTTTAAGTAAAGATTTGCAATAAACTTCATTTTCCTTAGCATTATTGTATGCTCTTATGTCCAGAAGCAGGGTTTTCCTTGATTTTTCTGTGTGTGGAAACTTCCTGGTTATCTCGTCCAAGACCTAGATTCCAAAACTTAAATTTCACAGAGAACCTAATGAAAGGTTATGTGAACCCAGCTGAGGGACATCTGGAATTTCTTCTCTATCAGCCTTTGCCTTGCTGTTATCTCAGGCTCCAGTCCTTCTAGGGCATTTGAGATCTTAGGCAAGGTCTGGCCTAGCAGGGACTGTGGGAAAAGCTCTGGACTGTAGAACTCTAGCTGGAGACCAGAGTTCCAGTCCAGTTCTACCTGGTTATTAGCCAGTTAAATACCTCTCAGCCTCCCTCAGCTCATCTGCAAGTATCATGTCAAACCTTGATCTGAACTCCTCTGAACTCTTCATGACTTGCTCTGTGTCTCTGAACTGCATAGACATGACAACTGACCTGTCACAGGAAACCACCAGTGACACACTGAGCATTAGGATCAGACATAGAGTTATGACTTGATCATAAAGGAAAATGTAAATCTTCACATCACACTTAATAGGAAGAGTGTGAAATATGATTCCTGCTACTGGGTTCTGCACAGAAGAACAAGCAGTATCTTACCTTTCCCCCATGGCCCCATTTAGACCAGGAAGTGTTTGCAGTAGAAACATGGTAGCTGCTGGCAGGACAAGGGCTCTTCACTTAGGGTCCTCTGCGCCAGTCACATTTCCTCGTGAGTTTCTACAGCAGGTGGGCAGTGTCAGTGGCTGCATGTGCGTATCCCTGACTTCTGGGAGAGGGTCCAACAGCCACAACAAGAGACCTCTGGGGTGTCTCCTGGGAGCACCAGCATGTGCTGGAGAAATAATAGTCCAGCCACCTAGAGCATAATAAGAGCAGAAATCATTTTTCACAAGCTGCTTTTTAAAAATAAATGTTTTAAGTTATAAAAGAAAAGTAAACCAATAAAAATATGTTCAATGCAGAAAATTTAGAAAACACAGAAAAGCAAAAAAAAAAAAGTGTAATTGCATTGTTCAAAGGTAACCAAACATTAACATACATTCTTTTAATATATTTTCTGTGCCTATGCATATTTTTACCCCAGAATGATGTCATGCTGCTTTCTTCACCTAATGACATGTTTTTCTATTTCCATGTGAATAAAATATTTTTCACATGATTTTTTAATGGTGGCATAGCTACTTACTAAAACAAATACCTCTTTATTGGAAGCCCTCAGAGTTCGTAAAGTCCCCCAGTCTTAGCAATTTCTAGGGCTTGTGAACAGCATAGCACCAAATCCTAATCTCTGGGGAGTTCAGGGATTGTCCCTTAGGACTTTCTTCTATTTAAAAACCAGTCTCAATTCCCAAAGAAATGACCCTCTTGTGTTATTTCGGTTCCATACAGAAAAGCAGCTGATCTAGTAGATGAGTCTGAATTGGGTATGAAAGGAACAAAGTAAGAATTTGGGGGGCTGACACTGTCCAAGGCTAGTGGAGTGAGTTCTTGGTATTTCCCACCTGCCCGCCCCCACTACAGAAAGTACTGTATATGCATTGGTTTCATTGGTACTTTTCTATGGGAATAATGGGTTAAGACTTTTAGAAGTTAACCTGATCTATCATGGTTGGAATTCCATAAATGTGTTCATTTTTCGTGTGCCCAAATCCTCCAAAAAGAACTTAGCACATTTATTATTTAATTCTTTTATACAAAATCCTTGTTGAACAGGAAACCCCCTCAATAAAGACTCATTTTCATCAGGAAATTTCTGACCTAACTGTATCTAGTTCAAATTGAGGTAAATTTGAGAAATTATCCTTTTGCTTATCTTTCTCCTTCCATGAAAACACAGTGCCTTTAGCTCTGAGACTATACTATACTATGTATAGTTTTAATAGTTGTCACAGAAGAAGCACTAGATAATTGAAATAGCATTTAAGATTCAATAGCTGTTTCTTTAATCAAGCACCCAGTAAGAGACCAGGAGCTATAGTACAGTAAGGCATTGGCTGATGTAGGAAAAATTACTTCACTGCAAAGCCTCATTGAGGATAAGTCTCTGTGGATAAGTGTTTAGGTGTTGCTTCCAGTGTACATATGACCATCCTTGTTTTTCCTTTCCTTGGGTGTCTCTTTGCAAATTTATTGAAATAATTGAACTCAAAATAGTTTTTATTCTTTTGCAGGAAGCTGATGTTAAGATCATTCTGACCTTTCAATAATTTTGATCTGTCTTCCCTAATTTTTTTGTTTTGCTTACTGATTTCCCTTATGGAATTTTTTTTTTTTTAATTGGAGAAACTCTTCTGCTATGGAATTCTAAATTGTTACATAACTTACTGACAAGCCTCTAGAGGCCCTTGGAGATTGTTCTAAGGCAGCGATTATAAAACTAAATGCCCATAGGGGTAGGAATGTCCAAAAGTGAGGAGCAGCACCTGATGAGTGTCAGGGAAATGAAGGAGGCCACCACTGGGAACTGGAATCTCAGGGCTGAGCTGGAAGGGCCAGCAGCATTCTGGCAGTTTGTGACCATTGGAGTGGGGGCCCCATGCTGCCAAATGATCTGATTGCTCAATAGAAGCGGGAAATAAGGATTTTTTCTTTGTGGTATATGTTTTAAATGTGAAAATTATTATATATTGCCTCCAATTAAAAAAGAAAGAAAGAACGATGTATGGATCAAACAAAACACATCCATGGTCCAGATTGTGTTCACAAATGGTGAATTTGCAGCCTTTGCTCTAACGGATAAATTTTGCTTTTTCAGAAAATAACAATCTTACTGAAGCAGACTGTGGGAGTACTAATGCTGCTTAAGTATGGTATTTTTTTAAAGCACCTTAAACAAGGAAATATCACTTGCTGAACTTTAGAGTTTAGATGAGTTGGTTGTAGAACAGAACTCTTTGATTGCATGTTATAACTCTGTCCTGCTATTTTGTAGTATCCCAGGCAAAGAGCAGACTTTAAAAAGAAAGTGGAGTTTTAGGCTAATAGATCTCTAGCCAAGTGTCTAATTTTGATGTATGACTTTCTCAAATTTCTAAATAATGGTGTTCTCAATTGAACCTAAGAAGACGCTATGAACACAATAACTGTAGGATTCTCCTTGAATATTTGAATGTATTAGCAATTTAAGGTTAAAAAAATTGAAAATTAATCTCAACTTCCCTTAGTTATCAGATGGATGTTCATGTATTTTCTTTTTCTTTCTTTAAAGATTTGAACATGGAATTCAATCCTTCAGATCATCCTCGGGCCAGCACAATATTCCTCAGTAAATCTCAGACGGACGGTAGGTTATCAATTATACTTTTTTTTTTTTTTTTTTTTGAAAGAAAGCCCATTTGGTAACTAACCTAAGTCTAGAAACTAGATGTGATTCTCAAGGTAAAAATAGAATCCCCCGAAATGACCCACAACTATATTGTTTGGTGATACTCTTGGGGTTTCTGCCTTTGGATTATTTTTTTAGACTTTTTGATTTGAGCAACTATCCTCATTTTGCCAGTCAGCTATGTATGTTCTGTATAGGTAGTTTCTATCCTGAGAGTCAAACTTTTTTCGTTAAGAATCATATGTGCCTAAATTCTCTAAAGATCAGAAGTATTTTCTTTTTTTAAAGACAGAATGTAAAAGACAGCAAAATATGTTTTTGTCCCAAGTATGTGTGGAATTTCTCCTGGGTTTTTTCTTTTCAGTACTGGCTTATCTCACTGTTCCCTGGCCCTTGACTACAAATATGAGATAAAACTTACACGCAGTACAGTGGACATAAACCTTTTCATTTGGATTGATAGAAAGTAGTAGCAAGAGAAGTGTGTTAAATGATGATGTTGTGACCAGGATGCCATATTACAGTGCTAGAGTACTGTATGAGTCGATGCCTGACTCTTGGCAGATAGCTAAGCTCTAATTTAGAGAAGACCCTCAGCTGACTAGAAACTAATTTAACATATTTAAGATAGTAAGTTCATTATAAGAACTGATAATTCCTCAGTAATAATTAGGTAACAATTTTGACATGATATGTTCTGATATAATATTGGTGATCTTTAATTAAGCAGACCACTGAGAGAGAATTACATGCATTTATTAAAAAAAAAATCAGTGTTTCCAAGAATAAGAATAAATCATTGTGGGCTTTTAAATACTTGTGAAGTTTTGAATGTATTGGGTAAAAATAAAACATTTTTTTTCTTGGCCTAGTGAAGTGGAAAGCCATTGGAAGAGAGGTAGGATATTGCAGGGGAAGGAAGGTGACAGTGGGGGTTAAGGGACGATGAAAAATGAGAAACAAAATTTTTTTTCACTTAATGATAGTGCTGTGAAAACAAGTTACAAGATTGGCATACTTCTGGGTTTGGTTTTGCTTCCAGTGAATTCAGAGTACAGACCAACATCATTCTGAATTGTCTCTTAACTAGATTTACATGGAATTGCAGTAGAGCCTCTAAGTAGATGACACATACCTTGGTCATCAGGTAAAAGAAAATTCAGCGGTTGTCTGGCCTAACAGAAGGATTACTCTAGAAGTAGTTAGGGAAGTATGTTCCTTTCCCCTTCACCTCTACTGCAGATTTCAATCCTCTTTTTTCTTCTGGAACGCAGAGTATCAGTTCCTCTGACACCCTTCAGTTTATTGCTTCAATTTCTCCTTCACTGTTAGTGCTTTCCATTCAGCATGTAAACCTTTTGGGGTCTCACAGGTAAAACACAGAAAAATAACCAACATCCTCTCCCTGAGGCGTTTCTCTCTACTCTTCTGTTTAGTGAAAGCTTCTCCACCATCTCTACCTTTTCTCTTTCCATTGAGGCATCCACAGGAATCTTCCCTTTACCACCACTATTCTGTGGAAGGTGTGTGGTAAGGTTGCCTGAAGACCTTTTGCCTTCGTTACCTCTTGATTGCTTGTGGAGCTTGCTGCCAGTGTCTGTTCTTCCTCTTTTGGCTTCCTATCTTTAAACAGGTAAATTTGCTGAAAACAAGTCCATCTAGTGAACAATTGCTTTATAAATAATTAAAGAAGTTTTAAAATAGGTAAATATGATAGCTTTAATGAGTTAATTCTTTGGTTGATTGATTACTAGGGAATTGACTATTTAGGAATTTGTCCTGAGAACTCCTTTCCTTTAAGATCTTCCTCAGATATTTTAATCAACTTTTTTCCATTCTTCCCTTTAATGTTAGGATTTTCTAGGGTTCTTTGCTTTACTCTCTTATCTTTTGGGTCTGCAGAGTTTCTTGAGACTCCCATGCCAACTCTAATGTCTAGACAGATATTTCTCTGCGGTGTTCAAAACCCATTGATTCATTTTCCTGCTGGACATTTTTATAATGAAAGCTGTAGGTTTCTCTAACTCCATGGGTCCCAAACAGAACTCAGTAACTGCAGTTAACCACCTACCTGGGCCCCTCAAGGCCTTGAGTTTCCCAGACACTTCCCTCTTCCCAGATCTCACACCCAGCAGTGATGCTGGAGCTGACTCACACTGACCTGTGGGACCTGTTGTATACATTTCTTCCCTGATCCAAATTCAGTGACATTATATTGGAAGTCTGATATAGCCAGCATGGGAGTTTTGACACCATGGAAAGCGGCAGATACCACACATCAGGGCTTTATTTTTTTTAAGGCTGTATACTGTTGCATCCAGGTGATCAATGGTGTATTAATTTTTACCTTTTAAATACTCCTTGATTCTGACTACTCTTTTCTATTCCCATTGCCGCCACCTTTCTTCAGGCACATAATTTCTTGTTTGGGTCACTGCAGCAGCCTCTGAACTGCCCATTGACATTATCCCTTTTCAGTCCTGTGCCTATGCTGCTGTTAGGTGAAGAAACTTTCTGCAAGTCAGATATGATTATGTCTTTTGCTTAATTTTTAAAAAAATTATATTTTATTGACTATGCTATTACAGTTGTCCTGATTTTCCACTTTTGCCCCACTGCACCCATCAACCACCACTCTGTCAGGCATTGTTCACCCCTCCACCATTGTTCATGTTCATGGGTCTTGCATATAAGTTCTTTGGCGATAGCATTTCCTATACTGTACTTTACATCCCCATAGCTATTCTGTAACTACCTATTTGTACTTCTTAATCCTCTCGCCTCTTTACCAGTTCCCCCTACATCTCCCTCCAATCTGGCAACCATCAACATGCTCTCCGTATCCATGATTCTGTCTCTGTTCTTCTAGTTTGCTTAGTTTGTTTTTTAGATTCAGTTGTTGGTAGATATATATTTTTGCCATTTTATTGTTCATAGTTTTGGTCTTTCTCTTAAGTAAGTCCCTTTAACATTTCATATAATAATGGTTTGGTGATGATGAACTCCTTTAGTTTTTTTCTTGTTTGAGAAGCTCTTTATCTATCTTTCGATTCTAAATGACAGCTTTGCTGGGTAGAGCAATCTTGGCTGTAGGTCCCCGCTTTTCATGACTTGGAATATTTCTTGCCAACGCCTTCTAGCCTACAACGCTTCTTTTGAGACATCAGCTGACAGTCTTATGGGGACTCCCCTGTAGATAACTAATTACTTTTCTCTTGCTGCTTTTAAGATCTTCCCTTCATCTTTAAGCTTTGGTATTTTGATTGTGATGTGTCTTGGGGAAGTGGGTCTCTTTGCATTCATCTTGTTTGGGACTCTCTCTCCTTCCTGGACTTGCATGTCTATTTCCTTCACCAAATTAGGGAAGTTTTCTTTCATTATTTTTTCAAATAGAGTTCTGATTTCTTGTTCTTTGTCTTCTTTAAACACCCCTATGATGCAAATATTGGTATACTCCAAGTTGCCCCAGAGGCTTCTTACACTGTCCTCTTTTTAAAATTTTTTTTGGATTCTTTTTTCTTCTTCTGATTGGTTGCTTTTTGCTTTCTTATGTTCCAAATTATTGATTTGGTTCTTGCCTTCCTCTACTCCATTGTCATTTCCCTGTAAATTGTTCTTTATTTCTGTTAGTGTATCCTTTGTTTCTGACTAGATCTTTTTTATGCTGTTGAGGTCCTCACTAAGTCCCTTGAGTATCCTTATAACTACTGTGTTGAACTCTGCGTCTGATAGATTGCTTATCTCCATTTCATTTAGCTCTTTTTCTGGAGTTTTGATCTGTTCTTTCATTTGGGCCATGTTTCTTTGTCTCCTCATTTTGGCAGCTTCCCTGTGTTTGTTTCTATGAATTAGTTAGAGCTACTTTGAATCTGTGTCTTGGTAGTGTGTCCTAATGTAGTAGTGTTACGGAAAAAAATGAAGCGACCAGACACTGAGGGGTTAGGAGCACGATCTTTATTTACGTGCACGGGCCCAGAGGAGACAAACTCCAAATTCTGAGCCCAGAACAATAGCCCCGCATTCCTTTTATGCTGGGCTAAGTGGGGTAGGAGTCTTGGGAGGCGTGGTATAGATTTGGCGCGAAAAGGGTTTACAGAGGT